>CM023617.1:20100422-20172922 GCA_013358685.1 Antennarius maculatus | reverse complement strand
TTTGTAAAACCAAAAGATGAGCTGGGACGACAGACGGTGGTTTGGAAGTTATGAGAAATTCAATGAGAAAAAAACATTATGCAGATGATCTGCTAGTTTATATATCATCAGTAAGAAGCTACATAGAAAGGCTGGTTCAACTATCACTGATACAATTTAAGGTTTTATAGTCATGTCATGACGGTGACACTAAAACTTACATGTTTAACACATTTATTATTATTATTAGCTATGATATTCGAGAGAGAATACACTTTATATCAGGTCCAACATTAACTGTGAACACAGACTCACAGAGCATGTGTCATTGTTATTTACAGTTTCACTCTTGATGGAAATAATTAATGCTCATGTCAGTAATTAAAAATTCAATTTTAACAAAAACTGCATAAAAAATAAAATGTCAAAGAAATAATTTATGCAACAATCTAAGATAATTCAAACGTGCCCTCAGGTATAAATATGCAATTTCATTAACATCAAACTGTAAATTGCAGTCGGTGATTTAGCAGTGCTTTGTGTATCATGCCAACAGGTGTTGGAACATCGATGGGACGCTGACCAGATGGAGGCTCACCTCCAGAGGAAGCCACTTGTCCCTGATAGCATCAGTGACACGTGTAACATAGGTGCTACAGTATAAAGGTCAGCAGCGTCCATCCGTACGCTCCCGTTCTCCGAGGAATTCCGTGTAGGACGGGTTTGAAAACAATAACACGGCCTGATAACTTCCTCCAGGCAGATGTTGGGGTTGATACTCCCTTTGGGTCTCAGAATTACCGCGCTCTCCATAGTCAGCGACTTACACGGCGGAATGGTGAGTCGATGATGCAAATAGGCCCCGTGGTGCAGAGATGCTGCATTAGCTAATAATGAACACCAAGGGCAGAGTGTCAGTCATACTGGAGTGATGGTAGCGGCCGGAGTCGATAGTATGAAATGACCGTGAAATATGTGAAATAAAGTCAATGCATGTTTGTTCCCACAGGACGGCATGGCGTGAATGCCATTCTGCATTTCTAAGCAGTGTGTGTGTGTGTATGTATGTGTGTGTGTGTGTGTGTATTCCACCGCTGTTGGAAAAGTCCAGGCATGTTGTTCAAAGACAGAGAAAAAAAATAACATGTCAGCAGTATTTACCTGAGAACACGGAAAGTCACTAAAGCCTTGACACAACATTCTGTTGTTAATGCAGAGCAGCGACTAATTCAGCTTCACATTCATTCATATCAGGAGACTGAAGGAATGTTTTTACTCACTAAAAATATTCTATTTCATGTGATTTTGAGTACTGTCATCATCTCTAAAGACTTCCTGTTTAATAGAATCTCACTGCAGGTTATTGTGTTTGTGTAGAAAACTAAGAACATATTTTTCTAGGTTTGCCAATGTGTTTAACATTTCCAATTACGCAGCAATGGTGCAGGTGTATTTGGTGGTTGTGGATGGGTTTGTCTTATCAAGAGATAAAAAATGTATTATATATATATATATATATATAATAATAATAATAATTATTATTATTATTATTATTATACTATGTGTTATATTATTATTATTGTTATATTATACTCATAGTGTGATAATGTGTATAATAAATATGATAATATCTATGATAATATGTATAAAGTATGATTATGTGTATAAGTATGATAATATGTATAAAAAAAGTTCATAATATTAAGTGTTTGCGTCAGTTGGAACAAAATCTGGACTGGAAAAGAAATCTGTTAAGATATTAAAACCAAAATTTTCTTTATGTAGACAGCTTATTGTAACCACACTGGTTAACTCAACTCATGTTAAACCTCACTGTGCATATGAATTAAAATTAAGATAGTGGACCTGACTACCCTCTAGATTAATTAATGAGATTTAAACGTTTCACAGTAACACTTTTCCAGATTCTAACATCCCACTGGGGAGACTTCTTCAAATATCTTGTCCTTACATTTCCCAGCTTCACATTGTCTAGTAAAAACACTGTTTTTTGTGGAAGCTTCATGTACTTTGACCAGATAACAGGCAGTGTGAGAAGCTGACAGTCCCAGAATTGATCATTCAGTCAGCTGGAGTGGGCAAATAAGTTTCTACAGGACATTGAGCTGTGCTAGTCATCAATTTGACCTCATTCACTTCCCTCTGGTCAAACTGGTAGAGTGGAAATATATAATCTGACAGCTCGCATCACACAGTACAGTGAATGGACTTTTTTAGCTTCTAGATCAGAAGGAAACCCCGAGGTGGAGAGAACAAATCAGTGGAAGTCGAGGAAGGAAACAGTTTGAACTAAAATAGGACAGAGAATCACGATGCTTTCCTAGTGATAACCCAAACACAAGAGGATGTACATTCTGACGCCAGTGGTGATTTGTCGTTATCACGATCCTGATTTGATATTAATAGGTGGCATTAGCATGGAGTTACGTCTTTAGGATGGGTCTGATTATGGACGTGTTTTTTCTGAATGAATAATACTGCTTGAATAAGTAGAATAAAATTAGGTTTATGGGGTGGTTTTTATTGATAGTACGTTTAGAACCTGAAGAACCTGCCTGGGGTCAGTGAACACCTGGCTGCCTGTCTTTGTCAGTTGTGTCTCCATTCTCACAGTATATGTTGTGTTGCATTGTGTTCGTACAGAATATAAAAGTCAAGGTCAGAGTTGGTTAAATAATAAAATAATGAGAAACACAATGTCGGGAGAATGTACAAAATAGTAATTCGAGTTTTATCAACTGAAGAAAGTCACATATTTCTGATGAGAAAGCCAAGCAATCTTCAAGGCCTGCATGTGCATGTTTCTGTGTGTTTCTGTGTGTTTGTGTTTGTCAGGGACATACAGTATGTGTGACATATATATTTTTTCACCCAGGGTCACTTTGCCTCGAGGTGATGCCTGTATTTTTATTTCTTGCTTTTTTTTCTGGACTTGCACTCTACTTAAGCTCTGAACCAATTTAACACAGAGCAGAGGAACGTAGAGAGACGCTTGACAGAGTCACTCAAATCCCCGGCTGCACCATATTGGGAGCATAGTGAGAGAAAAATGAGGGCAAGAGACGAAGGAGAGGAAAGTGGTCTGTAAGTGGGGAGCAAAAGTGGGGTGCAGAGGGAAATAGAAATAGATCTGCTAGGAGACAGACAGAAGCAGCGATGTTTTCCCCTCGTGGATAAAAAAGATGTTTACCACCAAGCAAGAGTTGTCTGGAAAAAAAAAGTAAATGCATGATTTAATTACTTTGTAAAGGCAGTGAGAGATGTCTTGTAGAAACACACACCTGATAGGTTTTCAGCGTGGAGTCCAGAGGCGCTGGCAGCTGCATGCGTTTCCCCTTTTTTATGAAGCCATTAAACTGATGAAAGAATTGTGAAATAAAAGGGAAAGGACAAATGTGTTCATTTGTCTTTTTTTTTTTTTTTTTAATTTCGCAGAAGTGTTTGCCAACAGCTTTGACAAAACGCTGTTATGAGGTGTGATAAAAGCAGAGCCACGTAAAGGAAGCACTCCAAAAAATGATGGGGTACCACCTGTTAGTTCAACAGACACGAGTAACCCAGCAAAGAAAACACACAATGGCCTCAAGTTAAGATAAATAAAATGAAAGCTAGGAATGAAAGGGTATTTGTGGGTTTCATTTAAGTACGTTATTTATTATTAACCTATACAGCGGTACCTCTACTTACGAATGTCTCTACATACGAAATGTTCTACTTACGAAACGCCTCAACAGGAAAATATTACCTCTAGTTACGAAAGAAATTTCAATTTACGAAAGATAAAAATACAGTATGGGCTGATCCTCGCAGCTCCCACAGGTTCCTGAACGCAACATTCTTATAGCTGCTCTGCCATTGGCTATTACCTAGCATCCTAGCATCCCATTGTCTAAGAGGGACCTCTGTGTGGAGCTAGATAGGTGTTTATGCAGCGTCCTCGTCATTCGGCCCTCGACCCGTGAGGTGTTCTGATAGTTTTACGTAAATATATTAACTTTTAGAGTATTCACTATGGACCCCAAGAAAGTGACGGAGAAAAGAGGAAAAGACAAAGAAAAGAGTTTTTTTGTCCGTACAAACAAAGCAAGAGATGATAGAAAAGCATGAAAAAGGGATGCGTTTGGTTGATCTCTCCAAAGAATATGGCCGTAATGCATCTACAATCACCACAGGACAGCATTTAAAAGGTTAATGACCATCATTTTTATTCTTTACTCTATTCTTTGTTTTTTACGTGATGCACAACTCTCATTTATTGTGTAATAATCTAATTGTAACATGTATTTGTTACATGTTTTGATGCAATTTTACGCTTTATAAAACATTTATGTCTGAATTTTGGGGGGCTTGGAACGGATTAGGGCATTTGCATGGAAAACGCGTCTCTACTTACGAAATTTTCTACTTACGAAATTTCTTCCAGAACCAATTAATTTTGTAAGTAGAGGTACCGCTGTATTCTACATTAGTATTGGAGCCACTGATTCAATTTGGTCTAGAGGTTGGAAACAGTCAACAACAGGGATTTAGAAACACCAACAAACGAGTGAAAAGGAATTCCAACTGGCACAACAATTTCACTTCATTCACTCATATCTCACATTTCAATTCTCTATAAAGCACGAGGAACACGCCTTAAAATCTGAAGCCATGCCGCTGATCCGAGGGACCATTGTGGTGTGGAGGAGAAGTGCTCACTGCTGAAAAGGCAAAGTGATGGGCAATAACAGTGTTGTGACAAGCACGTCAAAATCTATTAGCTATGAAGAAACATTTTCTTTCGGAGGAGATTATTTTTTGCTTTTGCCATTACGTACTCATTTTCTTGTAACTGTGTGTGTGTGTGTGTGTGTGTGTGTGTGTGTGTGTGTGTGTGTGTGTGTGTGTGTGTGTGTGTGTTAAATAGGTGGGGAATAAAAGAACAGGAAGCTGATTGTTCATTAAGAGAGTAAAGCTGCTGGCATGAGAAAGAATAAGGAAGATTTTTCAAGCCTCTGCAATTTCTATTATAATACATTAAAAGATGGGGATTAGAAAATTTGCAAATCCTTTGAAAAAGTGTTCATGAATGAAAATGGATTTGCAAATAAACCTCCGCTACAAATATTATACTATAGAGACTCACAAGGTCTGTCTGCAACTCTTCCTCACTGGGGGGAAGAGAGACAACGACAGAAATAGCAGCAGGTTCTCCATCGTGAGCAATTCGCAGTCATCAGGTTGTGAAGTCAAAGAAGACGAAGATGCCAGATAAGATGTAAGTTATTTTTGTTCTGTTGTCACGTGTTACTACTGGTGAAGAAGCCAGAGTGGAAAAACCCAATTAAAATGGAGAAATAAAGAGTTTTTTCAGAAGTACTTCTTAAAAAGGATGGGCTTTGACTTACAAATATTTTAATAATCATCACAATGTAAAAAAAATATATAATTTGGTATCTACAACTTAATAACCCATAAACAGACAATTATTCTATCCTGGGGGGATTTTTTTTTTAAGCATAAGAGAGAAGAATATTCAGAACTTTTGAAATTCTAACGAACATGTCGATTTATTTCAAAGTGACAGAAATGATCATTCACTTCTGGTTTATCTTCTGTGGTCACTTGAAGATAAGGAAAAAGAAAACAGGATCCCATCTTAATTTGTAGACATAACTTTTAGAAGTGTTTGTGAACGAGACACCGACTGATTTGTTTTCATGGAGTGATATTAAATGAGTGCCTCTCCATAATTTAACATTTGAGTTCTGTTTTATTCAATCCCTCGAGCGAAAAGAACGCCACCACTACTCAGAAGAGATCCTCCTCTTCTTTCCACTTAAACTCCACTCCAGATGTTACCTGTCAGACAGGTGCAGTATTACCGTAGTTTAAAAAACGTCTCTTTTTGGTGCAGTATCCTTGATGATGTCCCACAACAACAACAGCAGGGGCCTCTGTGGCCAAAGAGAGCTTTCTTTCTATTTTCATAGGGGAGACTGATGATTATGAGGCGGGGGACCGGAGCCGGACCGAGGGACATCTCTATCTGGGACAGGGCATCTATTTCACACGGCAAATAGAATCACAGTAATGAATCAGTGAGGAGGAAATCAGCTTAATGAGTTCAGACCCACGTGGCTGCAGAGGGGGGAACATGAAGGGGGGGTTGTGGGGATGAACGATGGGGCTAGTGGGGCGGCTCATTAATAAGACCTCCGTAACAAATAAAGGCATGTGAGTGGGTGTGGAGGGTGGGGTGTGTGTATGAATGTGGGTGCATGTTGACCTCACGGTTGGTTGGACAACAACTTGTGATCCAACGGTTTATCCAACGCGGACGACGTTACGCCCTGTCCTATGGAATTAATACGGTTGTGGAACTTTAAAACGTTTCTAGAACAAAGATAAAGAACATTTATTTATGTATTTATTCAGTTTATTTTTTTCTTTTCAGACATGTTCCTTCCAAACATGAAGTTCCAATGAAGAAACTTATGTTCTTAAGTATCGCAGAGGGATAAAATCATGCTTGAGTCAACCATTTTTTTTAATATGTGTGTGTGTGTGTGTGTGTGTGTGTGTGTGTGTGTGTGTGTGTGTGTGTGTGTGTGTGTGTGTGTGTGTGTGTGTGATATAAAAAGGACAGTGAATTGAAACGGTTTAAGTTCTTTAGATTTTATTTTATAAATAGCACCAGATGATAAAGCTTGGGAAAAAAAAACAACTTGAATATCCCGCATTTAAGAGGAAATTTATTGTTGTTTACTGGCAGCAGCTTCACCCGCAATCTGTACTGTATTTTTTTACAGATCAGTGTTGTATTATATGACGACTTATAATTTGTATTATTATTATAAATAAAAATGACAGCATTGTACAGAAGGACATTAATAAAAAACATACACATTTCACTGTCAATTCATGAATAATGTTCGAAACGTGCAAAGGATAAGTTGTACATATGGTTGTTTTAAGATTTGTCATGTGACCTCATTCAGCCTTTCAGTAAAGTTTACAGTGCATATGTGTTTGTTTGTTTGTTTGTTTGTTTGTTTGTTTGTTTGGTTGTTTCCTCCGTCATAGCAGGAGGTGGAGCGTTATTGAGTGTTGGAACAGGACGCGACCTGATTGGCTGTGTAGGTAGATATTATTAAGCACGGTTGAGTCTCTAAAGTCAAGGGGCGCCACTGCCTCTCTATTAAAAAGTTTTGTCATTTTATAGCATCAATTATTCGGTGATAGGTTGTCATTTTTCATTTTTTTCAAAAACAGACTACATCCTGGAGGAAATGCTTTCTACCACTTTTGACAATTACAATCTGAATGGGATATTCATCTTTTTTATTGACAGTGTGCCCCCTCCTGGAGCCATTTGGGGTGAAATTACTTTTAACTTTGAGGCTGTTTATCAATTTGCCGTTCCTGACAAGACACGGTGACTTTCACCGGCGTGAGGTAGACGCGTGTGGCTTCAGCGCTGCTTCTTTAGCCCAGTCTTTGGAAGGCAGACAGCAGGAGGGAGCTCACACTAATCTAAAGTGCCGCGGTGAATACAGAATTCAACATTGTGAAAAAGCGAAATAAGAAAAACTTTGTCCTGTTTGGGCTTCTAATACTGTTGTTGCATTTTTTGGCGTGTTATTAAATACAACGTTATAAAAGCATGTCTTTTTCCATTGTTAGTCTCTTGATATGCCCAAATGTTAATGTTAATGTATGGATTAAAGGAGAGGGTAAACAGGCAAATACCAAGACGACTGTAACAGAACACAAAGGTCCTCCCAGAGGTTTGCAGTCATCCTTGACACCTCCAATCACCTCAAACACACCACTGATCTATTATCACAAAACAATCTGGTCAGAAGGAGGCCAGAGCGTCCCTCAAAATAATTTAAAACAAGATCGTCACCCTTATTTATTCTCCAGAGGTGCCCCCCCCCCCAACTTATGAGTGAAAAATACAACAAAAAAAATCTCCATTCACTCACATTCAAATATGTGACGTAACCAAACCCAGAGCTACATGAAACTACATTTCTCCTGATGATGACGATGACGATGATGATGATAAAACGACTGCCATCCATTGTAGTGTTGACTGGTGAACACACTGGTGTCCACACTTTGCAGCTGCAGCATTCAAGGGATAACTTAATTCTGGATTTTCCACCATGCTGGCATCAACGTGTCCTGAGTTTGTTACTGTCGGCTGAGCTTTGCAAAGTTTTATGACCAAACCAATCCTTAAATCAGCTTGAGCCGATGCAGTGAGGGCTGCACAACAGAAAGGATGCTCCTCTTTCTTTGGCCACATTGATTTTTGGCTTGGATGGGTGGATGGATGGATTTTTGGCTTGGTGCACTGACTTCAATCCAGACACAATGGGATTTGAGCCAAATCAAGAGCCAAATCTATGTCATCATTATCAGCCATAGCCCTAAGCAAATCAAATTGTTTTGTCTATTAAAAAAAAAAGAAAAAGACCTGAAATATATTTCCTTTGTCTCAATGCAAAAACTGCAAGGACCCAAGATATAAATTTTTATCAGAGGATGAAGTTCTCAAAATGAAATTTAATTTATTTTAATGAATAATTACAATAACAACAACAACAATAAAAACAGTAATAACAAAAACAAAAATTTTAACATTATTACAATCACTGGTATTTTTATTATTATTATTATTATTATTATTATTATTATTATTATAGCACAGCACCAACAATAGCTGTTGTTGTTGTTGTTGTTATTGATATTATAATTATTATATTTATTATATTGACTATTATTATTATTATTATTATTATTATTAAGTGAAAAACTTGGATAGGCTATATCTATAGGTCTGTACATGAATATAAACTACAGTTACTGCTTCAAATTAAACAGTCTCTCTCTCTCTCTCTCTCTCTCACACACACACACACACACACACACACACACACACACACACACGCACACACACGTACACACACACACGTACACAACGCCCGTGACATCTGACTGATTTCCAACATTTGCCATCTCCTGCTGGTTTGCATTCAGACTTGTGGGGTTTAAGCCTAATGTGGCGACGGAACATCCCTAATGTGGATTAGCTATGCATGGAGACGTCTGCCAGCAGCCTTTCCCCCGTAATGTGATCTGACTGAGAGCGCTGACATGTTTGTGTGAGACAGTGTTGACACAAAAGCATGCACTCTAAATAGCTGAAGCCTTACTTTGTATTTTTGTACACACACACACACACACACACACACACACACACACAAACTTTAAAAGATGCCTGGAAGCGTAGATTTAAACAAAAGGAGGTACAAATAGGTGGTTACAGTGAACCGCACATTTATATGACTGTATTAGAAGTGAAATAGTGTGTGTGTGTGAAGCCTTACTCAGTTATAAAATGAAGCCACTGGGCTTCTGTCAGGTGATAATGCTGACCAGTGCTGACCAGTGCTGACCAGTGCTGACCAGTGCTGACCAGTGCTGCTGGGTGAGCTCTGCTGGTGATGAGCGATAGTGAAGAAGTGAACAGAATGGTTTCCTATGAAGAACAGATGCAGCAAGGAAACCCTGTGGTGTTGGAGCTGGACAAAGTGTGTGTGTGTGTGTGTGTGTGTGTGTGTGTGTGTGTGTGTGTGTGTGTGTGTGTGTGTGTGTGTGTGTGTGTGTGTGTGTGTGTGTGTGTGTGTGTGTGTGTGTGTGTGTTTTCCTTCCCGAATCAGCACAGTCCAGTTTTGGAAGCTTCTGACCACCCTGTGACAGCTGTGGCCTCTATTTCAACACTTTCCTTATTTTTTCTGTACATTTTTATTTCTGTTGAAACACTTCAACACCAAACAGCCCTTCCTGAGACTCAAATGACCACACAGATGGGAGAACATAACTAGACGGCTGTTCCGTCCCACAAAAAAAAACATCAACAATATTGACCTGAGCTGTACTGTGAAGAGGTCAGAGGTCAGACAGCGTCCCTTTATTATGGCGTAGCAGCTGTTCCACTGTTATTGCAAGAAAAATGTTTTCATCTCAGCTCATCTGAACTTTAATAGATTGCACAGCTGGAGACATTACATATAAATGTAATCTGGAAAAATGAATTATTTTACATGAATTTATATATTTTGCTACTTTCAGATTAAAACATAGGCCGTGTGAAACACTAACTCCAACGATATGGGTTGGAAATAAACTTAATTCCAAGACACAGATATCAGTAGACCTCACACACAAGCAGAAATCAGTGCTGTCGGCATTTTCTTCTAAGAAAACAACAGGGTAACACCTGCAACAACCACATTCTGAGAATATGTTATTATTTATTAATGTTAATTATGACTATAATTGGACCTTAAAGCCTGCTGCTGCTGAACGTTTCACTGAAACCCGGTGAGATCTTAAACATGCAGCAGCGTATCGCCGCTTCACTAATGGAGCGGTACCTCTGAAGAAGCAGTCCTTGCTGTGCACCACGTAGATCCGTCTCCTCTCCAGGCAGGCGGTGCGGTAAACCTCGCAGTGGTTCTCATAGAACCTGCCGTCCGAGCCGCACACCGGCACGAAGGACGGCCGGCACTTTTCCTGGCAAACGCATTCGGCACGGCCCGTTTCTGCCATCAGGACACACTGACGGCCCCGTCCACAGTAGGTCCTCCGACAGGGGCCTTCCTCTGGGTCGGACTGGGCTGGAGAGAGAGAGAGAGAAGTATTGATGGAGAAACCCAGCATAAAAAATAATCAGGTGCAAAGATTTAACAAAAACTGAGCAAGAAAAGACGAATGATTCACATCAGGTTCACTTCGCCTACACAGATCAGGACCTCTGGGCCCAGATGTACAACTTCACTACATCTTTGCTGATTTACATCCAACAGATGTACAGTACTGGACAGTAAAGATGGATGTGTGGTACCGAACAGGAAATCTCTACAGAAGATCAAATATAAAAGCACCGTGGTTTCTCTTCCTTAGCTAACCGGTGAAAGGAGAAACAAAGAGCAGCGCATTTCTTCAGTTGAAAGATTGTTAGCAAGCTTTTAAAAATCAAAGTGCATGCACAGCTCTGTATGCCTTCTGTAAGCCTAAAGTGTTGTCTGCAGAAAAGAAAACGCAGGGATGCAGCATCAATAACACAAAATGACATGTCAGCTCAACAACTTCACTGGTTATCATAATTATTAGATTTTTTTTTTTCCTAAATTTGTGAAAAAAAATCATTTTATTTAAACAAAATAAAATGATGAAAGAACCTTTGAAATTCCAGGAAAAGACTGTTTGGTACACCCCACTAATAAACCAGTTAATAGCATTAGCTGATGTTTCATGACTGGGTTTATTAAAGGAGCATCGTAAGAAGCCTCAAATATTCACAAGCAAAGATGACGGCGAGGTTTCTATCCAGACAAATCACATCTCCTCCTTCATATATGAAAATAAAGCTTCTACACATCCTAATGAAGAAAATTAGCGTTACAGAATGTACCTGAAATAAAGAGAACGGAACCAAACACCTCCAGACTTCATCACATGTAGGAGACGGTGCTAACAAGGCCAAATGTGTTTTAAAGCTTAACTTCCTATGAGTGACACAACCAGGGGTCCTTGTTAACACCTCCCAGCATTCATTTGCACATACATGTGTGCATTAGGATGAAACCACACAGAGTTCACTCTCTGCGACTTTCCTGACAAACTGTTGTCAACCGGTGGAAACAGTGAGACGGTAAATAGAAGCAGACTAATCTGTTTTCTCTCTTCTTGCCTTTGACCTTAATGAGCTCATTTAAAAATATTCACAAGGACCGTTTCTTCTTTCTCACGCTTTATTTTTTATTTATCGTAAACCTGAAGCAACGGTATTTTTGCAACCGTACAAAACCATGTAAACACCCCCCCCCCACACACACACACACACACACGCACACACGCACACACGCACACATCTATGAGCCCCATCATCACTCCCACTGCTCAGATTCACTTTGTCCTCCTGATTTAATCTATCTGCACTTAAAGTCAGTCAAAAATCTGCTGATCCAGCCGGACGCCACGGGGATTGATCCTTCCTGACACCGTGAGTTTGACCCCCCCTCTACATGTGATCTGGGGGTTGGATTTAAAGGACCCTCTGTGGTTTATCAAAGAGAAAAATAATAAAGCGGCTATATAGAAGACCATTTGTACCTGGAAAATGTCAATGATAATGAATTAGACATAGAACTGAGTTGCATTCATATCACCTTCATAAAACAGTGAGAACGCTCAATTAATATCGACAAACATGAACAACTCACAGCTCTGGCTCATTAAATTTACAATAGCTGTTAGTATGTGCAGGTATGACTACATATACTGTAGATGTATTTTGCTAAGTACCGTTGGATCAATTTAATTGTGATCAAACTAAGTTGATATCTTCAGATTTACAATTTTATTCCTCACAGTTTTATAATAAAATTTATGGGTTTTTTTTCCTTAAAGTCTGACCATATAATTACATAACCTATAAAAGGACAAGGAAAAGGAAAAAACAAGCACTGAAGAGTTTTTTAATGAACTTATTCATTTAAAATTTCATGCACTGTCTCTGCTGTCTGTCATCTTTATTATTAACAAGCTCTGGAAAACTAAATGTAGAACTGACAGTGTTTTAACCTGTAGGTCAATAAGATATCAAGCCAGAAAGGAATAATATAAGATGGTAAAAATAGAATGATAATTATAACAACTGGCACATAAAATGTGTGTGATGGGAGGGCCTGTTTTAGGATTATAAGAAATTCTAAAGGAAATCAATGTTGTTTTCAGGTTGAGTTAGTTAAGATGCCAAGAAGAGGTCAGTTCAATTGTCCCTCTGGAATAAGACTAAAAACCACACAGGCTTCAAATTAAAAGAGGCCAGTTCAGGCTTTTATAATCAAAACTGCTGAAAGCAGAAATTGAATTTGGCCGGAGTATAATCATATCTCAAGCCTCAGCATATTCAATAATAGAGGTAATGCTGTTGTCCGAGGACAAAAGTCCCTTAATTACATAAAGGCTATTTTAGGGACGATGCACAGGGGCATAGGAGTGACTGTGTGTGCACACACATGCACACACGCACACACACACACGCAAACCCACCTACAGAGACCCCATTAATGCACTATCACTCACGTTAGAGTGTCATTATCCAGGCAAACACACACTCTGGTGTGTATCTCTTCTCTAATACACACATTCATTCAATATGTTAACTACAGTAGTTAAACATTATGACAAATAGTTCAATTCAAATTATTATTTTATGTCACTACTAATCAGATTAATTAATAAGTATTAATCAGATTTATTTTTCGTTTTGGTTCATCAGAACTACTGATCTGAGGTCATGTGATGAGTTCTGTGATTTTTTTTTCTTCAGGTCAGAAAACATTTGACCTTAACCTTTGACCTCTGTCATACTACTTCTCTTCCCCTACGGGATTGGAGAAGTATATAGAGATGTTTACCATCCCTTAGTGTTTCGTCTTATACTTTGCGTTGTACTGCCTGTTGTACTGCCTGTTGTACTGCCTGTTGTACTGTCTGTTGTACTGCCTGTTGTACTGCCTGTTGTACTGTCTGTTGTACTGTCTGTTGTACTGCCTGTGTTGTACTGCCTGTTGTACTGCCTGTTGTACTGCATGTTGTACTGCCTGTTGTACTGCCTGTGTTGTACTGCCTGTGTTGTACTGCCTGTGTTGTACTGCCTGTGTTGTACTGCCTGTTGTACTGCCTGTTGTACAGCCTGTTGTACTGCCTGTGTTGTACTGCCTGTGTTGTACTGCCTGTGTTGTACTGCGTGTGTTGTACTGCCTGTTGTACTGCCTGTTGTACTGCCTGTTGTACTGCCTGTTGTACTGCCTGTGTTGTACTGCCTGTGTTGTACTGCCTGTTGTACTGCCTGTTGTACTGCCTGTGTTGTACTGCCTGTGTTGTACTGCCTGTTGTACTGCCTGTTGTACTGCCTGTTGTACAGCCTGTTGTACTGCCTGTGTTGTACTGCCTGTGTTGTACTGCCTGTGTTGTACTGCCTGTTGTACTGCCTGTTGTACTGCCTGTTGTACAGCCTGTTGTACTGCCTGTGTTGTACTGCCTGTGTTGTACTGCCTGTGTTGTACTGCCTGTGTTGTACAGCCTGTTGTACTGCCTGTGTTGTACTGCCTGTGTTGTACTGCCTGTGTTGTACTGCCTGTTGTACTGCCTGTTGTACTTCCTGTGTTGTACTGCCTGTTGTACTTCCTGTGTTGTACTGCCTGTGTTGTACTGCCTGTGTTGTACTGCCTGTTGTACTGCCTGTTGTACTTCCTGTGTTGTACTGCCTGTTGTACTGCCTGTGTTGTACTGCCTGTGTTGTACTGCCTGTTGTACTGCCTGTCGTGGGTCAGAGAGGACTGCAATTTCATCTGTGCTGTCGTGTCTACTGTATATGGTACACTTGACAATAAAGCTGATTTTGAATGGATTCATTATTTTTCATTGTGTAAATCAAAAAGGAAAAAAAAAAAAAAATAATAATAATAATAATAATAATGAGGCATTTAGAGTTCTAAAAAACATGCTCATTAAAGCAATATTACTGCCTGGTTGTTGGTGGCTGTGGTTGTAATTTGTGTATGGGGGGGGGGGGTTGGGGGGTGATGGAGTAACACAAAACCTTCTCCTTTTTCTCTAGTTTACTAATTGTTCTGTGTGTCTCGGTACGGCATCTGTGGGAAATGTAAAGCAGCCCGGTTCCCCTGTGACCTCACTGTTCATGTCAAGGTCGGGGGACGATTACAAGATCGTTTGTATTCTCCGAGCGTGGAGATTAAATGCTTAGCAACACCCGTCCGGCAGCAGTTCCCCACCGCTGGCTGTTCTTCTGCTTTTTCTTCTTTTGTTTACTCCCTCCACGCCTCGCCTTTAAACTCCGTAAGCATCCTCGTATTTCCCCTTTTTTTTTTTGGCTCGGAGAAAAGAATCCGTCGACATCAGGAGAAAACAATGGTACGAAAAAGTCACATCTACAACGACACAAACTGTGACATTTAGCTAAGTCGTGGTGCTGACGCGCATCCCTGCTGTAAGTCCTTTGTCTCGCATTCTCTTGGACCATGTTGGCTGCAATTGTGTCTCGCTTAAGAGGCTGAAAGTGTTCGATAATCCTCCTTGTCTAAGCTGCAGACACTGTGGTTACAAATGGCTCTTACAAGTTCAGTGCCAAGACAATGGCAGGATGACCATCCGCAGTCAAGCCTCGAATTCTGTCACGTTCCTTCTCTATAATTCTTTACTAAGTCTCATCCTTTTCTTTTTTTCTGTTGTTCATGTTCATCCTCTTTGTCTTTCTCTCTTTCCCTCTTCATCGCCACCATCTGCTGATGAATTCCACTGAGCTTCAGAGATATTAACGGGATATTGCGTCCTGCAATCACAGCTTTTTTCCAAAGACATATTCTGCAAAGGAAAACTAGATAAATTCACAGGAATACATGAACTATCTGCACAAAATGTTGCCACTGCTTTTGCCTCGTCTTTTTGACATTTTTCGACAGACTAAAGTAAGATAAGTATCGCGTTTCATTTCATTTTAGTCTAAGTGGATGGGAGCCCTAACCGACTGGCACAGCATGACTGTCTGCCTGACTGACTGACTACCTTTTCATTTTGTCTGGAGAAGCTACAAGCCTGTCAATCTCAGCACCCGGCATCCCCTGTGATGAAGCCATCGGTAATTTGAATCCAGAGTGAGGCAGACAATCTGTAGGCACGCAATCACAAATGCATTGTGTGCCACACTTGCAAAAAAAAAAAAAGCAGAGACACACAAGCAGGGGGGAAAAAGAGAAAGTCAATATATGTCACTTCTCGCTGAAAGCACTTGTCTAAACCCTCGCTCCATTTAACGACTGAAATATGCCTCAGTATATTTATACCTGAGGCATTCCCCCCGCCTGTAGCTTTTAAAAAAATCTTTTCAACATTTAAACAAATCGAGGCAAAACTTTATTTATTTCGTAATTAATCCAGCTCCACGAGAAGTTCGCTTTTTAATACGTCTTCCTGTGAGAGATGGAGGGACGCTGCTGAGTTTCTTACCAATTAGACTGGAAGAACATTTGCCCTGCTGGTTTAGACTTGCAGCCCATTATGAAGCATCCATGATCTGCTGGAACGCAGCGGCTGCCATCGCAAAACCCTTCAGGATACCAGTGGGTGACATTTACAGAAAGGGAGTGGAGAGATATGGCCGTCACACAGCTTCCGTTTCTTCAAACCCCCCCAAAAAAAACGTATGCACGTATGCAGATGACAAACCCGTGTACGTTGATGTGTGTGTTTTGAAGCCTGAAGGAAAACCTCTGTCACATCTGCTGATCCTAAAGAGCGTTTTATTTGCTCCGATGCAGCTGTTGATAATTAAATTCAGAGACGTGCCGTCGAACGGTCTACCCCGGCGCGGCACAGAACCGACAAAGCGCTTCTGACACGCGTGCTGAGCTGGAATATCAATGAACAACAGCAGCCTGTGGCGCTTACGTGAGATACGCGGTGGCGTCCTCACAGATAAGAACCAACTGGACCGTTTTGCAGCGTTGCATCCGAAATGATGGGACTTTTCTGAATCGACCAGAGAAAAACCAACTGCAGAGGTTTTCCTTTGTTACCATTGTCTACGGCATGTGTGTCAAACTCAAGGCCCAGGGGCCAAAAGTGGTCCGCCACATAATTTTATGCGGCCCACAAGAGCATGAAAGGTCTACAAATGAATCAAAAGGTCTAAAAATTGGTCAAAAATGTGCTTTGACAAAAATCCACATTTCCCACAAAAGCATTTTGAGCAAAGTTGATGTCCTAACTTGTATTTGATCATTGATTGATGGACTTCCATGGGTTTCATGACTTAACAAATTAAAAGGATTTATGTTACAACAGCAATACCCAAACATTTTTTTCTTCTGTTTATCTGTAATGTTTGTAACTTAGTAAGTAATAAATTCAGAGTTATTTAACATTAGGGAGTAGTTACATTTATTTTACATTATACTGAGTTAAATTTAGTTACATTTATTAATCACATCTGGCCCTTTGAGCAAGTATGCTGTGGTGGCCCTCAGTAAAAATGAGTTTGACACCCCTGGTCTTAGGAATAAAGTTTTGCTCAATTGGTTTTTGAAAAAAATTAAGAATTAATAGATTACAGTTGACTCTTTCAGACCACCAATAATTGGTTTAGATAAAAATCATTAAAAAGTTGAAAATTGACAAATAATTCACCAAATTTTAATAGTAAGATAAGGAGATTTCCCAGCTAGATGATTTGGTTTCATACTGCATGAATGCCTTCAAACTCCATACAAAGCTGAAACGGATCCAGATGGTGTTGTGATATCAGTCTGGTCACTAGTGAAGGGATGGGATAAAGATATCACCTGGAACTTCCCCTTACTCTGAACACAGAACACAAAAACAGAGAGACCTCTAAGGTACTCAATTTAAGATGATTCTAATTAGAATAAAGTCCATCCCAGATCCACATTTCTCCATCACCTGCTGTGAATGGCTTCTTGCCCCGGGACCCCTTTCAAATGGCAGGCTGGTCAGTAGCCTGGTGTTAACTAAATGTGAATGCTAACATTTGTATTGTAACGTGCTTTAAAGCAATCTCCTGCTAGAGGTCACCTATAATTAAATGGTTAAAAAATAAGGTTGTAAACACATGAAATTAAAATATGAGTATATGAGGGTGTCAGTGTTTGATCTGACTTTAAACTAAAGAGAAGCAATCGATCACACCTCTCATATTATTGGTGTGGACTGATAATTACACATCTATTGACTTTTTTTTTAATGATTAGTGACAAAAATATTCACGAGCACTCTTCAAGTTGTGATGGCTGATTGATCGTACGTGTCAAGACCCCTTTAACACGCGGCGACTTCTCCCCATATTATAATGTTTGTCTTCCAGAGTATTGATTATCAAGGATGCAAATGAAGGCAGTAATCAAGTGAAATGAAGAAGACGGTCACTGCTGCTGTTTATGAGGTCTTCCTGTTTGTTGGTAATGTGATTAACTCTTGATTAATAAAAGAGAAACGACCTGCTTTGCATGGTTGGTTTACCTTAAAAATTCAGCAAAATAGCAAATCCAAGGAATGGAGCGAAGGGAACAGATAAAAAAGCTAATAATGGATCGGTTATATTTATGAATTTTCAGAATTAAAGTGTGTTTGAGGTTTTTTTTTTTTCACTTTTAAAATGTTTTTCCTTCACGTTCAAAACAATTCCATTACACTTAGATCTGCAAAAAGGTCTGAAAACAGTGCAGAAGCAGACGTGTAACATTCAAAAATCAACACCACAGAAAAAGATCAGAGTAGTGATGCAGAAAATCTGCACCAGAGAAGCGTTCAAAAACTCATCCAAGTCTGCAGCATAAAACAATATTGGGATTGTAATGGGCATGCACGACACTGAGCAGTGATGTCATCGTTTTCTGAAGAGTTTGGGTTTTTTTTTCCATTCATAGACGCTTTCACTCTGGAGTCTTTTTTTCAGGCCCCCCAAAAATGCATTTGTTACGTAAAAGGTTGACAACTATTCAACAAAAGATTATCGTTTTTTTGCGTGACACTGATGAACGTACAAATGTAAAAGCAAAAGGAGCTGGTGAATCTGCTGAGTGCACAAATGCTGGGACATTAATGTCAGACCAAGGTGAGTTGAATTCACACGCGGGGGGGGGGGGGAGATACACACACCTGATACAACCGTTATCTGTTGCTCACGCCTTCTCCAGGAGACTGAAAATGATTTTGGGGGAAGAAGGATTTCTTTTTCTATAATAGGATTTGTTCTTCCAATGCAGTCTGTCGACTGTGTGATAATTTGGTGTGACTGACTGACTCATGGATGACTGATGGAGCTCATGTCGGGGGGTGCTCCCACACCCTCCAAAGGAGCATTTTTATTTATTCTAACTTTTAATGACATACTCTGAAATCCTTTTTTTTTTTTTTAGTTTAAAACACACTCATTCTATCCCATGTTAGATTGGTGTTTAATGAACAGATGTTAATGGATGTAGATGTTCATTACATGCTAGAAGGTGTTTAATTAGATGTCCTGTATACATATTCATAGGTAAACATTCATACAACAGCAGTCTACCTCACGCTGAATACAAAGTGAAGCTCGGTGTGATGCTTTGTTCATTTCACAGGGTGGTTGTTGTGCACCATCTGCTCCAACTGCAGGTGGATGAAACAGAAGTACTGTTGGGGGTATCTTCTGTGACATTTTGAAGGTGTGTGTGTGTGTGTGTGTGTGTGTGTGTGTGTGTGTGTGCTGAGCTGTCGGCGTGTTTCCACATCTGCATGTACCCGTTGTGTTCAAATAGTACCACTATAATAATACTACTACTGCATCATGAAAGATGACGTTAGCTTCTGTGAGTGAAAACATGGAAAGAAAATTTAAGTGCAGATAGTAACACCACAATGCAGTGATGGAAATTTTTTTGGATAGAGGAAAAGACCCCCTCCCTTGTGTCCTGAAAACAAGGAGTCACATAATCCCAATCCTCAATGTCTAAATTTAATTTTCTTCTAAGTTTGTGTGTCTGCAATTGTGCATGTAAGGGGAAAAAAAAAGGAGCTGTGCTTCATTTGTTTTCCCTTATTAAAAAATATATTTTTCCATAGCTGTAAAACCTTCCTGCATTATGGCCCCCCAGCGCTGCATCCATGTTTATTATCTACATCTTAATCCCTTCTTCAATCCGTCTTCAGCCTCTTGCCGTTTATCTCTCTATTTATACATCTCTCTCACACTACATACCGTATTTCTGCTGACACCACAAGTGCACCCCCCTCCCTGCAAGGCTCTGGGAGAACAGAGACCAAGAACCCCCGATGGCCTTGTTCCCATAGCTGAGTTGACTAATAGCCCCCGCAGGGCGAGAGACCATGGAGGCGAGAGGCAAAGGTGAGAAGGAGAGGACAAAGGGCTCCGGCATCTCACACGGCTTGTAAAGCTTCTCTGCTGGGGTGGGCTTCAGCTGCGTGGTGCCCCACCCACACAGAAACAGCTCTAATTTATACACTTTGTGCCCATTTAAAGGTGCAAAATATTACTGACCACAGTAGGATTCTTATCAAAGAGTAGTGAGTCATAGTAGTGAGTCAAATCCTGTCTTTACTGAGAGAAATGCAGCAGAGCTCCACGGATGTGGTGTGTTTCAGAAATGGTTTTTATGCAAAGAAGATGCAGTGAACAAATAGGTTAAGATAAAACTCTAAAAACAAGACAATTTCATGTTTCCAGATCTAATATTTATAAAGTGTACATGGTTTAACTAGTGATAAGTTAATACGTTTCTGTTAAACATTATTATTCAAAGGGAAAACTTAAAATAATAATAATAATAAATAATGTTCTTCTTTAATAAATGAGGATATTATTCAATTTTTTCTGAACAATGTTCTGGTGTTTTGTTAATTTTTTGGGGAAAAAAATGGTTTTCCTTTGAATAATTCCAGTTAAAAATTCAGAATAATGTCTGCAACAGATTCGTGTTTTATAGCAAACTTGAACAATGAGGTGGCAAGTTGTTTAAGTTGGCTGTTAAATATTAAACAGTGCAAACATTACATCTTGAGGGGGTTAGAGAGTTGTTTTTTTTCGGGCTCTGCATTAATATGATGCAGACCTTTATCGATTGAATCTCTGCTAATCCCTGTTTCTGTACTGACTGTATATTCAAAAAGCATTCACCATTGCGTCTGCGAGGGGATTTTCATCCATATAGTAATCTTCTTATATACTATTATAAATATTTACCATTTACTGGATGGATAGCTGCTATCAAACATAAATCATGAAGTTTGCTGAACCGATATGAATAAAGTTCCCAAAGACAGTGAAAAAAGACTTTGCCCTGAGGTGTTTTCAAAAGATAGTCTGACAGCAAAATTTCACATCTAGAAGATGAAATATATTAAGAAAGTGTAGCTGAACAGCAGATCATTGTTGAAGCAGCATTTACATAAGATTAGTATTATCAAGGGGACTTCTTCCTGGCAGACAGATCACTGCCATCCCAGGGGTAACACGCTCCCGTGTGAATGGAGCTTTTAACCTAATCTCAAGCTGCTGGAGGAGTGGACGATGCATGCATGCTGAAAGACTGTGTCAGGAACGCATTTAGGTGTAGATACAGATCATAAATACACTATGAATAAAATAACACACTATTTATCCAGATGTTAGTGTGTTGCCATTAAGGTTTGAGTTATATTTCAGTTCAGGAATTTCAATTTACGCTTACGGTCTTGAAACGAAATGGTTGAGTACTGAAGTGCAGACATGAGACAAAAAATATAGTTCAGCAGTTTAATGTGTAGCCAGCAAAAAAAAAAAAAAAAAAGCAAATTGGTTTTGGAACTCAAGGAGTAACCAAACACTTAAAATTCAAAAGCAGGAGATAAAGTTATGCAGGGGAGAGGGATGAAGGATGAGGATCACAGGAAGCACCAAAGAAGAAGAAGAGAAAGAACACAGAGCAGCTGGTGGAGTTCCAAATGGCACATGTCCATTAGTACTCTCACATGTTGTATCCTACATGTGGTACTGAGAAGCATTCTTGCAGTCCACGTTTCCTCTGAAGAGGTATTTTGATCATACTTTCACTTTATTCTCAGCTTTGATGTTCAGAAGCTGGATAAGTCTCATAAAACCCTCCCATACCTGTCACGTTGCCACGATGGAGATCATCATCAAGAGTTAAGGCTGTCCATTGTTCTACACTCAACTTTTGACTGTAGAACATAGTACACTAATCTTTGAAGGGTGAATCTGAAATGACTGAACTAGTTCAGGAGGCTTCCTCATTTCTAGCCAACAGAACCATAAACTCTCAAAAACAGAAGTCCAGTTGCTCCACATCCAGGGATTGCCATCACCTGGATGAATGAGAATCTACACCAACATATTGCCATACCATACTATTCAGTTGTATCTTTTACTATAAATGCATTTTCACACTCAAGTTGGCCAGTTGGAGTCAGGAAGTATGAGATTCAAGATAGACCAGAGGGTTGGTCGGACAAGAGGTGACGTCTGGACATAGTTGACTTTAGCTTTGACTCTACCAACGGTAAAGTCAAAGACAGGAAGTGTCTACAAGAAAAACAGAATTTTCAAAGTGAAACAGGAAAGTATTTTTGAGATCCAGAACCACCATCAGCGTGTAGACCCAGCTGGAGTACTTCCTTTGGAGATGTTAAAGACAAACGTTAATCGACTACAGCAGAACCAGGGCGGCTGCCCAAACAACTAGAGGCAGGATGATCCTAATGCTAATGGCTATGTAGCCACACCATACCTGACAATATAGAAACAAGTGGGACCAGCTTCCTGTTAGCACTTTGCTGGTGTTTTTTTACAGATGTGTTGACTGAGTTGGGATACAAGACATTCAACTGCCTGCAGCTTTAAGTCTCAAGGACTCTTAAGCAGATTGTTTGTCTCCATCAGCTACAACACATTAACCTTCGATTTACCGATCCCACCGACCTGAGGCTGGGTGACCCTCAGTTGTTTGTTCCATTGTTTCTATGACAGCAATTTTCCATTCCCGCATCATAATCCAGTTAACTCTTTCCTTCCTGATCCCACCTGCAAGAGTGATAACCAATACCTGTGGTCGAATCCCAACTACAAGGGTGATAAATTACTGTAAACACGGTGATGCAGCACTGAATTTAAAGGTTTTACACATACAATATCTCAGGCAAAGTTGGATAGATTATTAGAGAATGACACGCTAACATCTCAGGCTCTGCTAACGAATGGAGCGTGAGTCATGCTGCTCCTTCCCATCAGACTCACCCTTCATGTTACCCCTCAGTCACCCTCTATTCACCTCTCTCATCCAACATCCAACACTCAACCAGAACTGGGATATATAAAGATCATGTTCTTTCTTATATATGTATGCATAAATATTTTGAAGAGTATTTTGACTACATAAATATATATTTTTTTAAAATCTAGTGTTTTTCAATATGAACTTGAAAAACGCTATTCAACACCATTCAAAACACTTCAACATTATTTTGTAAAATGATATTGTGATCATTTTTTATGTGAAAGAAAAAAATATTTGGAGTTTCACTATAACCTTTTGTAAGTTACTTTTAATAATTATTAAAGTTATGACTTTACTGCATGTTTTTGATTTCTGAGTAGTCAGGTTGGCTGAGGACACAGGAGAGAAATTATGTACGGGGAAGCAGTCCTCCCAGGGAGGAAAGAGTTAATAGTGATACTCGTGACAAGCAGTCACCAGAGCAGAAACCAGATGAAGACGTCACTGGAACAGACAGGTGGAGACGGCGCCACAAAAGGATAACCTAGAATTAGAAGTGCTGAATAATACATTAACACTTTCACCTTTTTCCAACTGGCAGCTCTAATGTTTTAATGATGATTAGCCTCAAGGAACCGAAAAGCATCTTCAGAAAAATAGTCAGATAAATAAAATTCCTTCAAGATTTAAATCTTCAAGGATGACAGGAGGGGTCAAGCATGTGAATAAGCAGATACAACACACACACAAACACACACACAAAACACCAGACATAACCAAGATGAAAAAGGGGGGTTGATTAATAAATAAAACAGAGCCACCATCTGAAGTATCTCAGACGATGATCTCATTGGTTGGACTCGTCCAGAGGAGAGATGGTGAGGATGGAGATACCAGGAAAGAGGGCAAGAGGAAGACCAAAGAGAAGGTGAATGATGTAGTGAGGAAGACATGAGGGCAGTTGGTGTTAGAGAGGAGAATGAAGAAGATAGTCTGACATGGAAAACGAGGATACGCTGTGGAGACCCCTAACGAGACAGAGGAGAAGAAGAAAGAGAAGAAGGAGTCTGGTAACCTTTACGTCAATGCCCTTCCTGACACAACCCTTCTCAGTGCAATTTCCTCCGCCATCTATCTATCACGAAGCTTCAACCTGACCTGAATGCAAAAAAAATGAAATAAAAACATCAAAAGGCAGATGTGAAAGTAGAGGTTTATGTTCTTTTAATTAACACCTTTCAGATGCAACTTGTTATTTCATTGTTTCACGTTATATTTCTTATGAAAATTATCACACCTCCGCTGCAAGTTTTCACACAACACATGGCTTGTTTTTATCTCACATAAACTTTCTTATGCATATTAATTTGTTTTACTAAGTTTTTACTTTTTAACTTTGCACTAAAGTAACTCAACTCGCTGTAAGGTAACAGTCTGTACTTGTAGAGCTTCGTTTGAGCTCCAGCATTTGTCTTATTGTCATGTGAGCCGTGTGCGACTTGTCCAGCCTATCAGACCTGACCTCTGGGGTCATGCACTGACACCATTCAGCCAATCAGACGAAGGAAGTTCAACCTTAAAGTAATTGATGTAAATTTAGTGACAACTGCAAGGTCACCTAACATGATCACAAGACAGAAGAGAAAATAACTGCATGTCAGAATTAATCAGGAGTCATGCCATCGCTATGCTGAATGGAATTGAGGAATAAAAACAGCAGCTTACGTGTCAGATCCATCCCTCAAGACAAAAAAAAAAAAAAGGTTGTGGGTTTGATACCTTTTGGGTTTGTATTTTCTCCCCGTGGGAACATCAGGAGTTGGATTTGTCGCGCTAAAAACCTTTTGTGTCAGAGGTGAGACACCAGAGGGGAACAGAGGGGGAGAATCTGAGGCAGAATTAATTACGAAGGTGTCAGATGACTAAAAGACAAACAGGACGTGAGAGGATAAAAAATTAGAGAAGGTGAGAGATGTTAACAAGGGAGGTGTGAAAGATGGAGGGAGGAGAGGATGGAAGGGTGGAGGCCGGAGGGCAGCTGGTGAAATGAATGGGTTCAAGTGTCTGAGGGACTTCATGTGGTAGGGTCAGTGTGTGTGCGTGTGTGTGTGTGTGTGTGTGTGTGTGTGCGTGTGTGTGTGTGTGTGTTAAGGGTGGGGGATTTTGACTATATTTGGGAATACGAGGCCCACTTTTGGTGAAGGACGAAGGCGGTGAACGGAAACGAGTGAGGTGGGTTGAGATGGAGAATCGGTTGATCTGACCCAGATTGTGGAGGATTAGGGATTTAAGGTCTGTTGCAGCCGCTTGTTTACCTGGGGCCAGAATATATGTCTAGGATTGAGATTCAGCAGCTACATCTGAAGTGAAGACGGTCAACATCAGCAAGAAACTCCCACAAACCACCGGGTGCTGAAACACCACACCACACCGATAGCAACGACTTCAGTTCCTCTCAAACCGTGGACACGGCTGCTGTTTGGAGATTATTTCACTGACTTTGTCGGGTTGTGACGATGGTTACGTGTTATCAAACACGTGACGGACACAAGACACACCTAATCTCCAAAAACTCAGAAAAGAAGTTCTTAAAGGACTGAAGGTGTTGCTTTACTTTGGGAACCAGTTGGAGTCGGTTTTCCTCTGAAGCCTGGCGCTCAAGTGGCGAGTTCAGACAGAGGGCATGATGGGAACACTCAACTTCAATCTGATCACAATCCATAATGGATGGCCATGTAAATATGTTATGAGGGAGAGCCATGGAGAAAATGACTGTACTCAAGAACACACACACACACACACACACATATATGCGAGGGGGAGCCAGACAGCGGACCCACAGAACAGCAGACACACCTCACTGTCATGCAAGTAAAATAAGTGTCATGGAGTGTATTTATATAATATTTATGCACTACCTTAATGGATCTTTTGTGTGAACGCTGTCATGCTTGTTGTCTGTGTGCTGGCTCTACAAAAATGAGACATTTAAAGGACAACTTCCTTTTGAACAAGCTTTTCCTGTTAATAATAAAAAAAATAAATACATTTGTGAAAACAAAAGTATGGATTCAACATTGTCAGAGCGACAAAAAGTAAATATTAGCTTAAAAAAGTCATGTCTCTAGAAGCTGTTTCAACAAATACATCTAAAATACCAGTTTTCTAAACCTAGCTGAGACCTTGACAATTTTGATCTAATTTAGCATCAAGATAACAAAATATTAAAATATTATATCGACGTGTTACTTGGCAGTCATTTGTAAAACAGATAAAAGACTTTGGATTAAGACTTTTCTTACTTAAAACATAAAAAAAAAAAGAATTCAAATGGGAATTCAGATGATCAGTTTCAATTTACTTTACTATTTATGGGTCTGAGAATAAAAAGTGTTTCAAGCACAGAAAAATTAGATAACTGTAAATGTCAGCAGGAAAGCATAAAAAATAAAATGAATTAAAAAAAAAAAGCTTTTATGCGTCTTTAACCTAGAAAGCTCCAGAATCTGGAGGCTATAACCCCCCCATCCCTCAGCTCACCCCCTCCCCCATCTCTCTGTGTGTGAAACAAAGCAGCAGATCAATATGTATGCACATATTAGCTCATATTTCACACATTGGACGATTGATTTTTACAGTATAGAACTGTTTCAGCAACATTAATAACAAATGAAAGATGTGAGAAGCTTGAATAATCCATATACTGTGTAATTATCACATCTAATTCTCACATGCAGAAACATTCGCGGTACGAAGGTGTTTCGTCTATTTCTGATGTGGAAAACTGCTCAAAACAATTAAACACAATTAAACACGGGGGTCTAAATCAACTCATTTCCTCCAAACAGCAGCAGACTCAATTTCCTTTGCTTGTTGACATGCATGAGGTCCGGAGGAAGGGTTGGTGATGTCAGTCAGGTGTGAGCAGCTTCAAAAAGCAGATTCACTGAATTAGAAAATTATCTTAGTTTCCTGCTAGTCTGTTTTTAATTCAGGTTCAGCTGAATTTTTAAACGGAACTCACATTTTCCTACAAAGAAATATGGAAAAAACATGATAAAAATGTTAACTGCACACAGACAGACACCCACCCACCCACACACACACACACACTGTTAACCTATCCACTTAAAGAGCATTGGGGCGCTGGCTGCTTTGAGAGCGTCTGCGCTGTCTGGACGGTGATGATATTATGAAGATGCAGAAGCAGAATGAAACATTATAAAGCCCCCTCCAGGGAGCACTAAAAGCAAACCCTGACCCTGTTGATCATTATTAATTCAGTATAAATCAGGGTGAGAATAAGTGCAGCTCCAAACAACACATCGTTTCAGCAGCAAAGCAGAAGTCGCTGTTGGTCTCTGCCGTCATAAAGTTTGCATAAAGCTCCGGGCCCCGTGTTAGCCGTCGACAGGGCGGAACATTAGCTCCATTTCCTTTCAAAAAACAGGAGACTGCTGGGAGAAGAAGTCACGGTGAGTCATCCACAGCTCCGGGTCTCTACTGAGACCCACCTGGGATGATGGGGAAAAGAAAGAGCTGGCCACCAGCGGTGTGGTTACAGGAGGCCATCGGCGGCTGGAAGCCCACTTGGCTGCTGGTCCTGTTGGAACAGTCCAGCATGTCAGGATGGAGCCAAACCCCAGAGGAAGGAGAAGGAGAAGTGAATGATGGACACATGACAAATGGAAAGAAGGGAAGAGTGCACAAAAGGAATATTCAGAAGGAATATTACCATCTTTAGTATGATGAACTTGTCTCTCCACTCGTATGACAGTAAAAGACCACTGATCGAATGATCGGACCCAGGAGGAACGGGTGAAATGATTATGAATGGATTCATGCATTGTTGGTACAGTGTGTATGTATGTGTGAAGGTGTTCCACAATCCTCACCAAGAGATTCTTAAAGTACTGTAAGACAGTTTAGTCACAGTTCAGCTCCCAAACAGATAACTCTTTTATATGAATACAGTATTTTCTGCACTATAAGGCGCACCTAAAAGCCTTTCATTTTCTCAGAAACCGACAGTGTGCCTTATAATCCAGTGAATCAGAATGAGAAAATGGTTTATTGCCAGGTAAAGTTTACCACACGAGGAACGTGACGTGGTGTCAGTCAGCTGAACGTCACCGCCAGAAACCAGTGAGCTGCTGCTGCTAAATGTCAACCAAGGCATGCAAATACTTTATTTAATATGTGTTCCTCTTATAAGGCCTGTTGTTTAAAAGTTTTTATTGGAAATTGAAATCTTGTCATCAGTTTGCATCAAAATAGGCATTCCTGACATATCATGTTCACTAGAGTCCAACGAGCCAAATCTAGGGGGTACAGCCCCCCCGGGATAATGAGACAACCAAGTTTGGATGGAGAAGTTTGAATCAGAGCAGATTTAGGTTGACCTCTGCAGCAGTTTTGATTGAACAGGTGAGATTAGCATTTTTATAGGGTTCTCCTGACCTTTTAGTGCCCTTAGCGCTATTGGAACAGGACAGACAGGAGATAGGGATGTTTAATTAAAGCCCACAAAGAGAACGATCTCAATGGTTTTATTGTGGGCTCCCAGATAGGTTGTAATTGAATTATGGACACGATAGTGGGGAGAAGCGTAGAGGAGAATGTTGAATACAGTGGTCTTCTTTTCAAACAGCCAAATCAGTCCAATTAGTTATAGTAATACAAAGTTGACTAGAGAAAAGACAAAATAAAATGAGGTCACCTCCAAAGGTGCAAAGACTGATGTTGGTTAAATAGAATTATTCAAGGTAAGGAAACTTTTTTATAATAATGCGCAGTTCTAACACCTAAAAATATTTCCAAAGGTGCAAGAAGAAGAAGAATTTAGGAGTCACCCATTAAAGCTGAACTGTGCTTTTTCTGATACCAGGAAGTCCTGAAACCTGCTAAGACACCAGAGAAGGACCAGGTCCAAGCGTTTCTTGGAATTTTCTTCTTCTTTTCCTTTCGGCATTCCCTTCAGGGGTCGCCACAGCGAATCAATTGCCTCCATCTAACCCTGACCTTTGCATCCTCTTCTCTCACACCAACTACCTTCATGTCCTCTTTCACTACATCCATAAACCTCCTCTTTGGTCTTCCTCTAGGCCTCCTGCCTGGCAGTTCAAAACTCAGCATCCTTCTACCAATATATTCACTATCTCTCCTCTGGACATGTCCAAACCATCTCAGTCTGGCCTCTCTGACTTTATCTCCAAAACCTCTAACATGTGCTGTCCCTCTGATGTACTCATTCCTGATCCTATCCTTCCTGGTCACTCCCAGAGAGAACCTCAGCATCTTCATCTCTGCTACCTCCAGCTCTGCCTCCTGTCTTTTCCTCAGTGACACTGTCTCTAGACCAAACAACATCGCTGGTCTCACCACAGTTTTGTACACCTTTCCTTTCATTTTAGCTGAAACTCTTCTATCACACATCACACCTGACACTTTTCTCCACCCATTCCATCCTGCCTGGACACGTTTCTTCACCTCTTTTCCACACTCTCCATTGCTCTGGACTGTTGACCCTAAGTACTTCAAATCCTCCACCTTCTTGATCTCTTCTCCCTGTAACCTCACTCTTCCACTTGGGTCCCTCTCATTCACACACATGTACTCTGTCTTACTGCGGCTAACCTTCATCCCTCTCTTTTCCAGGACAAACCTCCACCTCTCTAGCTTCTCCTCCACCCCTTCCCTACTCTCACTGCAGATCACAATGTCATCTGCAAACATCATCGTCCATGGAGATTCCTGTCTAACCTCGTCTGTCAGCCTGTCCATCACCACTACTTTACAGTCACTGATCTCCTTCAGGTTACATCGTCTACACAAGATGTAGTCTACCTGTGTGCTCCTACCACCACTCTTATAGGTCACCCTATGTTCCTGCCTCTTCTGGAAGAAAGTATTCACTACAGCCATTTCCATCCTTTTTGCAAAGTCAACTACCATCTGTCCTTCTGCGTTCCTCTCCTGGATACCAAACCTGCCCATCACCTCCTCATCATCTCTGTTTCCTGCACCAACATGTCCATTGAAGTCTGCACCAATCACAACTCTCTCACTTCTAGGTATGCTCTGCATCACTTCATCAAAGTCCAACCAGAATTTCTCCTTCTCCTCCAGCTCACATCCTACCTGTGGAGCATACCCACTAACAACATTGAGCATCACACCTTCTATTTCTAGCTTCAGGCTCATCACTCTATCCGACACTCTTTTTACCTCCAGGACATTCCTAACAAACTCCTCCTTCAAGATAACTCCTACTCCATTTCTCTTCCTATCTACACCATGATAGAACAACTTGAACCCTGCTCCTAAACTTCTAGCCTTGCTACCTTTCCACCTGGTCTCCTGGACACACAGTATGTCTACCTTCCTCCTCTGCATCATGTCGACCAACTCTCTACCTTTTCCTGTCATAGTTCCAACATTCAACGTCCCTACTCTTAGTCCTATACTCTTGGCGCTCCTCTTCTCTCTCTTTGTGCGAACACACTTTCCTCCTCTCCTTCTTTGACCGACAGTTGTCCAGTTTCCACCGGCGCCCTGTAGGTCAACAGCACCAATGGCGGTCGTTGTTAACCCGGGCCTCGACCGATCCGGTATGGAAGTCATAGATTCGATTTGCATGTTTGATTTGGAATGCCCTCTTTAAATGACAATCACCCACATGATTTTTTTTAAATTTAAAACACTCCAGCCCGGTTATTGATGCAATTTAAGTTAGAAGTAAGGAAGAATACATATCTTTTGACAACTGGTTTCTTTGAATAGTCACTCTCTCTAAAATGTATAACACTTTGATTGAACAGAATGTTATTTTTTTGTGTGCAGCCTCTAGACACCTTAAGTATTTTGTCATTTTCTATTCCTATTCTTAAAATGTGTTCCAATACTTTGAAAATTCACTGGTTCAAATTTTGTTGCTCGCAGTTCTTCCAAACTGACAGCATCAAATAATTCAACGCTTTCATCTAATATTCCTTGTCATTTTTATAGGACAATATTTTTACAGCTGCTGGGGGATGAAAAGGGTCCTAAAAAGAAACCTAGAAAAACCATACATATGAGTTTGAGTAAAGTCTGAAGGGACCACATTAGAAAAGAATTTAATTTTCATGAATGTCATTAGATAATGATTTTTTCTGACACAGATATGTAAAGACAGGAAAATATCACATTAAAAACCACACGTGTGAACAAACTGTAATGCAGTCACACAAACTGCTGGTAAAGACAAACAGATATACAGATATATTGTATATCAATCAATATTATCCTATAATACACTATTTTATATTATATTACATTATATTATATGATATTATATTATAAATTTGACCATTTGAAGCCTGTTGTATCATATTTGATACAACTCAAAAATCCTTTCAGAATTTTGAGATTTCTACATCATAAGTTTCATTATTTATTTCCTGAAAAATCTCATGTATACAATCAGATGCATGTATCTGCATTTTGCATTCCAAAAAAAAAAAAATTCCAGATTTAGCAAAAATTATATAAATCAAAGTTCAAATACATAAGTGTATTAAAAATAAAATTTGTCAAAAGGTTCCATTCAGCGTTATTTTCCAAAAATTATATTATTCCAGTAATTAGTTTGTGATTCGGGCTTTAAAAGGTTAAATTCAGAAATAAACTACATCTTAAAATCCTCTAGATTACTTCATATAGTAATTAATTTAAAAAGAACGATTAGTTAAATTCTAGTGAATAGAGAAGCACACGGTCACATGACACGTCTGATGAAGTCCCTCCCCTGCTGTCCAGTGGGTATAATCTCCCTGATGCCCTTGTGTCGTGGGGGTTAACCTGTTGTGCTGTTGGGTGCCTCTTTCTGTGCGTTTTACTGGTCTCACAAAAAAGCACAACACCCCTCTCATCAGACGACAACGCCAGCAGCGTAACAGTGAGAGGGAGAATTGTAAATCACATTAAATCAAAGTGACACAACGCTCAATGGAAATCAGGGCTAAACAAAATCATAGCTGTTAATCAGCGGTGACAGTTTTATTCACACTTGCAGGAGGTGCAACCAAAGAAAGGATTGTGGCTCGGTGTCACAGACACACACCAACACTTCTCCACTGTCTCACATGTACCAGTTGTATATCTACTATTGGGAAAAGAGAGATGATGCAGATTAAAGTATTTAAACATTAAATGAGGAGGATAAATAAGTAGGAATACACAAATAACTCCCAAACGTATCATGTTTTCCCTCCACGGTTTTTTCATTAGGGCTCATTTTGTCACTCAAGGGAATGTGTCTATTGATTGCTGCTTTTCTGTTTTTTCATAAACTAAACCCCAAACCCCAAATGATTGTGCAGAAGATGCTCTATGGGTCAGGATACATTCAGAAAAACCCAAAACATTCTCTTTTAAAACAAGTAAAATCTTTTCTTATCACTGTGCAGTTGAAATTAAAAAAAAGCCTCCAACGTGAAATCAACCAAAAACCCCGAGTGCATCTGTTCGTTCTCTTCTCAACAAAACTTCACATTCACACAGAATGATGTCAGAATAAATGATACACAAATAAAAATCATAACCACTATATATGCAGCATGTTTGACTCGCTTCTCATTTTAATACCAGCCCTGCATACATATGAGGAGAAGAAATCTCATTACTCAGTGATATCCAGACACCTACACATTCATTCCCCACATCCTCATATAAACCTGCAAAAGCATACATGATGCAAGAGCACAACTGTGGAGTTCAGTTACAGAATACGCAGCGCACACAAACACACACGAACACACACGCTAATTGTATAACTTCTTTTTTTGGCTTATTTGTGTTTTGTGATGCAGTGAAGCAGACGTCCACGGAGAATGATGAAGTGACTCCCAGGACTTTCCCTCCTCGTCATGAGTAATATAAAGACCATTAGTAGCAGTAAACGCCTGACTTGTGTTGTTTATTACGCTGTTTCCTATTGGAGGGATCTGGGTGGGGTGTGATTGATGCTGAGGCGCCTCCATGTGTGCATGTGTCCGTCCAGGCCTGCTTTTGTGATTTCAACCAGTCCAGGATGTGGTTCAACAGGAAATTGCTTTCAAGTCGTGGTTACCGATCAGTTAGTACATTATTGATCCTCATGGTTGAATTTCAGGGAGGGAAAACAACTTTTCTCTAAATATCGGGTACATTCAAGTCCTGGTATGAACATGCAGGACTTCATTTACATTTAGAATAAGTATAATACATTTAAAGCCTACGCGGTTCTGTTTTTTTTATTTATATCTAGTTATTAAACTAGTAATTAACATTTGGCCACACACAGTATTTTAATATGACTGGAGTTACAATTGTTACAGGCTCAAAAAAAATATTTATCAGCAGTGTGTAAAAACAAAATCAAACAATGTATTTAAAGAACCCAATGGACCAGGTATGACAAGTTTAATATCTTATGTTAATATAGCATAAAGAGGCTACTTTGCACACTCTTTAGTGACTTTAAGTATTATCTCTAGAGAACAGCATCCAAAACGGCAGTGGTACAATGCTTCAAAAGAATATCTAAATACATGACTGTGGTTGATTTTGTTCCCCTTTTCTACTGGAACCAACAATTTTAAACTTTCTGAATACATGGGTTGACTTAGTCATGTTGGTAATTTATAGTGAATTCTAATTTGGAAAATTCAGCTCCACTACTAAACTAAGTCTTTGAATGTTTACACAGCATTTTAAGAGCATCTTTTTTCCAAATGTGTCTGTTTTTTGTATAGGTGATGCTATTCAAATGACTGGATCGTTTGGTGACTGCAGCAATTATAAAAAGTGTTTCAGTTGTTAACGCTGAATGTGGAAAAAAGCACTTTGTAAAATCTGTTGCATCGGCTTATTTAAACTGACCTTGTGCAATTTTTCTGTTATTGCAGATGATAAATAGTACATTTTTTTCCATTTAAATAACTTTACCGTAGCTCTTCCATCTCTTATGAATTTTTCTCTCTATATGTCAGAGAGTTCAGACCACTTAAGATTCATGATTCAAAGTGTTCTTAAACAAATGTCCAACATCTTGAGTCCGCCAATTACAAAAGCTGGTTTGCATATTTTATTAGAATAAAGGCAAGCATTTAGGCATTTTTAATAGATCATATCTATGAAATGAAACTAGTCAAATGTCAACTATTGAATTTTATATAAATAAGTACAAATATAGGCAGAATGTCTGCCAGATCTGGTGTGTTTTCCACCCTGTATGTGACTAACCATCCATGACTACACCTGCTGCATCATTCTACATTTAACAAGCATTTGAAAATGCAGGTACACAACTCACATAATTCCCATTAATGAGTGGGTAAACTGGGATTCTACATGTGAAATGGTCAAATGGGAATGACACAGCTCTGATCCAACATTTGTAAAATTTCACCAGATATTACAGGCAAAAAGCAGCACTGGGAAAAACCCAACAAGTGACTAGACATTACTGTAGAAATTAAAGAGAAACTTTAAAGCATTGCCAAAATGTGTTCTTTCCAAAAGAAACATGCAATTCATGTTTTTTATTTGTCTAATTTAAGTATTTTACTGAGTCCAGGAGAAGAGAAGAACCAACTCAAACACATTTTATACTCTTTCCATGATTCATCCCACCAGCTACTCTATGAAAGCCAATGGAGATGGATGGGTCTGCCTCTCCCTGAACAATATAGGGTGCATCCAACCATACAACTGGTGATAAAAGCCAGTGTTATCACTCTCAAGTCATTTCCCCGGGGGTGACACTTCACAGAGCTGACTTCTCTTTCCCATCCTAGACCACCTCCATCTGCTTTGATAAGCCTTAAAAACTCACCCCTCTCCTCCCAGAGCAAACTGAATGAAGGATGTAGACGACATCGGCAAAATATCAGCGTGTGGCCGTTTGTCTGTTTCAAAATGATACGCTTTAAATTGCAGGCACAACAGTATCGCTATCATAAAGGTCTGAATAAAGGTGAAAAATAGATTAATATCCTGTGCTGGAGTTTTTACTCTAGAACTGTAAACAAGGTTATTCTCCACCTGCTCCATTCAGCTTAGAATATAGAATGCAGCTTCAGAGTAGGAAATTGGCTCTATGTATTTTTTTATTAACATGTTGAATGGACACAGATGTACTGTGGCATATGTCAATGCAGCTAGGATGATTTGGAATCAGTATGAAAAGCCTGCGGCTCCGTTTCCTCTCCGCTACAGACGGACCATGAGCCTCTTTTGGTATCTGACATGACAATGAGCTGAGAAGGGATTCATAATGAAGGGTTATGAATATGAATACGTACAGTATGTGGCATTCATAGCATTTATACTAACATGCCAAGTTGGAAAAGAAGCATGGCACCTCATGTTTTTAGTGTAATTTAGAATAAAAGAAAAAAAAATCACTGTTGATAAGAGTTCATATCATCAGGTAGAGTTTTAGTTAACAGGATGAAGTAAATTCTTTCTCTTTATGAACTTGTTTTGTGGCTGGAAAATTAAATTGTTCCAATGTTCTGTTGAATTTTTAAAAAAAGAAAACTCAAAACAATAAAATAATTGTTTCAAGAAACCAACAGCAGCATGGTGGTTATTGTCCTACAAAGTAGGACAATAACTTCACTTTATTTGCACCAACTTGTACAATTAAGGTTAAACATTATGGGTTTCTTTGTTCACATTTTTCCTTCTGTTTTGTTACTTTCTGCACTACAGGAAACGACTTAAGAGAGTCTGTGATTGAACAATTGTCATTAATTTGTTATTTTTGAAAAACCTTATCCACTGAAAACACTCAAGAGCTGGAAGTATAAGAAAAGCTTTGGCTTCCAAATACAACAATAATCCATAGCATCTAAATAACAGCAGCATTCCCAGCGGCAACAACATAATTATGGACACATGAATGATTATATAATGTGAAATGAATGTTAATATCAATTTAAGGGGCGTGAGAGGAGCACAGATGTTATAAATAAGAGTATTTATGCAAATTGTTTTGATGAATACACAGACAGACAGATTAATAAATAAAATATGTCTCCTGTCTTGCTTTTGTTAACGTTCACTAGTGAAGAAGCCACACTGTGACAATAAGATGAGTGTTCATTTCTAGTGTTTGCTTTAGCAGAGCCTTTCCTCCTCATTCCCTGCCATGGCCAGCTGCACACCTGATATTAAACCCCGGCAATGACTGATGCTGCATAAGCAGATAGGGAAGAGCTGGAAGTACAAATAGGATGAGCAGTGAAACTGATTATACTTGGAGAAACGGGCCGCTCTCAGGCACCAGTGAAGCCAGACATCGCCGACATTATTAAGCTAAATTATTGACGGTTGGAGTGTGTCTGAGACTACAGGAGCGTAAAATACAGTCTGAGTACAGTGGAAACAGATTAAAATGGGATACGGGCAGCGTTTAAACAATGTAATACTATAGAGCACAGCAGAGGTGATGAAAATGTGGAGTTGAATTATATTTTTTTTAGACTTTTTAGCCATCCTTTCACAAAGTGAGCCAACAGCACCAACTTTTACAAGCAAACCTTGGTTTTTGAACACTTTAGACATCGAACAAATTAGAATTCGACCAAAAAATTCTGAATTTTTTTGTCTTAAAGGCGATCAAAATTTGGAAGTCGAACGCGAAACAAACGCAGTAACATCCATTCTCCTCCTCCTCTTCCTCTCCAACGTTCACGTATGCCAACTGCTCACCACCACAAAGGTAACAATTCTTATCTTTACTGTTCTTATGCTTTAACTGTAATGTGCTTTTTATTTTAGTTTTCTGGATTCAATCATTTTTCACTTAATCAGCGTTCCATTGCCTATGGTACAAGTTACAGTACCGTAAACTTCTGTCCAAAAGACGACGGTAACTCGTACCTTAGGCTAACCTGATTCTTTTTCTCATGTTTGCTTCTTTCTTTTACAAGAAAGAAGCAATCAAGGATCAATAGTAATGTATAGTTTCATTACTATACAATTTGATATATAAATGACATTATGAAATAACATATGTTGAAAAAAGGTAGTTTCTAGAATCTTGGAACGGATTAAGACCATTTACATTATTTGTAATGGGAAAAATGTATTTGGAATTCCAACAAATCGCTATTCGAACAGCCTTCCGGAATGAATTGTGTTCGGAAACTGAGTTTTACCTGTAATTAGTTTCACTCTTGACAGAAATGAATACATTTTGCCAAACACTCCCCTAATGGATCACAGGGAAACAGTTCTAAGCCCTTATTCTGTGAACCTGGAACTTCTTCAACATGCAGATCCCTTCCCAAAGCCCTCATTCTCCTCGGCTTCCATCAATTCGCTTCACTGAAAGAAGGGCAAACATTTACCGCTGTATGGCGCCTGAAGGAATAACAGGTGATCAAAGTGATCCAACGGTGTTGCAGCACCACAGGAACCCAAGCTGTTATCATCAGTCCCTGTAATCAGGATTTGACCATCATTACAGGAGATCTATTGCCTTCAATCAAGTCTTATGATTGCTGCAGATTTGAAGTGGTGTTACCCAATCGGTTGATTTCAGAAATCAAGGTGTGCCAGATGGCCTTTTTCCTTCCAAAGACCAAAAAAAGATGTTCACGCTCTTGGTCTCTAAATAAAATAACAACGCTGTATCGAATGTGTTTGAAATCAAAAAGTTTCAAAGAAAGAATGTTTCAGAGAAAGATAAAAACAGCAGTCATACACATATTTGTCCTTCAAACCAAAGGAGAGATGGCGCCAAGAAAGAGAGACGGTCGCAATGAATGCAACTGATGAAAAGCATCAATTCCCAGATGTCTTTTAATTGTCCACTCTTCAGATGTGTGCATGCATTGCTATGCTGTGTGCGTTCTCTGCAGCTCCATCATGGCTTTAAGTATCACTCATCACGCTACCCTGACTTCTGTCTGAAGAAGAAGTGATGATGAAGAAAACGGATCGATAAAAATACCGGAGCAGGTTTAAACAAACGGCCCCCATCAGCTCTGACAGAGAACCACGTTCACCTCCGATCGGAATCCAGCCGAGGATCATGTCTGATTTAATGCTATACATAATAAAAACGCACATTAACACTATTGAACAGACGACTTTAACTCATCTGCTGCTCTGACTCCGGCCTCCACACGGATCTCTGGTCGATCCTCCTCCTGCAGATGGATCACCTTCGCTCAAAAGAAAGTTTCAAAACTGCTCTACAGGAGATCCACATCTATTTGTATGATTCTACATTTACTGATGTGGTAAATAACGTAAAAATAAAGAAATATACTTCATGTAATTATTATGTAAATATACCAAGAAGTGGACTGAGGGCAAAGAAAGGATTGCTGACGTATCAGGAATGAATGTTAATGTCATCTTGAGCTCAGATGAAGTTTTCAACAATCTACTTTAAAGTATAGATCAGGGGTGTGAAACTCATTTTCATCACCATAACGGCTGTCCTCAAAGGGCCAGATGTAACTAATAAATGTAACTAAATATAACTCAATGTAATGTAACATAAATGTAACTACTCCTTAATGTTACATATTACTAATTCAAGTTACAAACGTTACAAATATGTTTGTTTGTTTCTCTGTTCTAACATAAATCCTTTTAATTTGTCAGGTTATTAAACCCACAGAACTCCATCAATCAAGGATCAAACTATCAATGAATAAAGAAAAATAACATCAGATACAAGTTAGGATGTTAACTTTGGTTTTTTTTTGTCAAAGTTGAAATTAGTTTAATTCCTGCATTGTGGGAAATGTAGTTTTTGGTCAAAACACACTTTTGACCTATTTAGTTTTGGACATTCTGACTTTTTATGCTCTCGTTGGCCATATAAAATGATGTGGAGGGCCACATTTGGCCCCCCGGGCCTTGAGTTTGACACATGTGGTATAGATGATTAAAACGTGTCAAAATATACCCTGTGTGTGCGCACGCGCGTGTGTGTCTCACTAGAATGAAGTGGCCATTCACATCACCACAAGCATCGATGCTGCACTAAAGTCGTGCTTTTCGTCGTTTCGACACCTGTTTGTATGACTTTTATCTCCTCTGAACCGTCTGATGAAGAGGATGAAGAGGAGTCAGTACTTTAGGAAGTGCTGCGTTGTGTTTTCGATCACTATCTGTGGGGCAGTGAATAAGCAGCAGTCATTCATTCTCTTTGTCTGACAGACTCACTACAAACTTCAGGGAATCTTAAAGGTGCCTTTGGGGGTTAAGCTCAGAGTTAGTTGAGAACATGTTGTGGACTGAATCCGATAAAGATCAATACAGGTTGGTGATGGACATGAATGCTGTTAGCCTTTCTCATCTGCAGTCAGGCAACCATCGCCGAGTGAAGGAATGGCTTTCAAAATACTAAATATTACTGCTGAGGAGGCTCCAATTCTGCCAGTGAATGTTGTGTGTGTTTGGTCTGGGTCTGTTTTAATGTCCTTTACTTTGTCCTTTACTCGAATGCTTAGAAACATGGAAGCTGATCAGTTAAAGTGAAGATCTAGTTTTGATCCATATTCACACAAAATCACAAACAGAGCAGAAAAACAAACATCAATGGATGAAAGAAAAAAAACACGCCTGATAGGGATCGTGTTCCAGGTTCAGTTCTTCTCTCATTAATCCCAGGGCAGACAAATGTTTCTGAAAAAATATTTTTATTTCTGAAAGAAAGCAGCTTTCATTTGTCTTTCGTTGTTTCACCTGTGCTTGTTTAGAAGTCCTTTCCTCCCCCTTTCTATTTATTGTGAAATGTGAACACACTTTTTTACCTCACTATGAAGCAGTCATCTTTCTAGAGAGGCTACGCTCTGTAGGTTTTTAAAAAGACTCTCCTGCTTTGTACAACTGTGTTTGTTTTACTCCCACAAGGATGTTTTCACCTGTGTCCAATAAGTTTTATTGGTTTTTTTTGCAGAATTAGATAATTAAAAAATAAATAAATAAAATATATATATATTATACACTGTTATAAAATATAATTAATTACAATTAAGAGTAGTATCAGCAAAAACACCAAGACAGATATTCATGACACCTGGATTATTCTTGTCACATTCCTTAATGTTAAATTTAACGGTTCTTTCTTATCTTGTGTAGAACATCCATTGAGATGAGCTCCAGCCCCCCATGTGGCCGTGCTAAAGATGAGCGGTGGATGAATGGACGCCAAACCTATATTATTGGAATATTTGCAATCAAGCTGTAGATTTTGTTTTTTTTATCCAATCAGAGATCAGGGTGGCCAGTGGGGCAGTAGGGCAAATCTAAATAAAGTCATTAGAAGAAGAAGCGTTTATTGTCACAGACAATTATACATACAGTACAATTCTGGGAAACTTCTTCTCTGCATTTAATGTGTCTCTGAGGACCTGTGGGCAGCCGATCTGCAGCTGGGGATCAATATCTCTGTAAGGGAGACATCAGGAAGTAGTCTGGGAGGGGCTGGGGGCTCCAACCACACAGCTTACGATAACTAAAGTCACTCTGACCACCTAAGAAACAACCACCCCACTGATTACTGACATTATTTTAAATATATTTTAATTTTCTGTTGCCATTCGCTGAATTCCAACTTGGGAACGTCTTCTTTTTTATCCATCATCCAAAGCTGGAGCAAATTGGACCCTGGATAGTAGTTATGACGACTGCCTCTTTCATGGAAATTTGCCAGTAAATTAGAATAAAGCTGAGAATCTGATCTATCCATCTATCCTCCACAGGGCCGAACATTTCACAAAATTCTATTGAAATCCATTCAAAGTCTTTTAACAAACACACAAACACAAAATGACATCAATCACAGTCACCTCCTCCAACTCCCGTTGGCAGACGAAATCATGAAAAGCCACAACAACAGACAGCAGACATGTTTTCAACAGACTATTTCCTGATTATGATCAGTTGGTACGACTTGGATACCAGTTCATACATTTATAAAAGCATGATGCTTATGGAGACTCAGCATGAAGCCAGCAGAGATCTGCACCAATAATGTGGATCATGATGTTTTGTCTTGTTTTTCCCAGAATAAAACAAGGTTTTTCTTTTCCTAAATGCAAATAAATTAAGAGTGGAATGTCTAATAATGCCAAAATGACCAAAAAAAAGTGTCTACATTTATATTTGAATGAGTGTTAACATCGACAAATAAAGAAAAAACACCAGTAGAGAAGATATGTAGATACTATATTTTGCTTTGGTAGGGCAAAAAATGTTATTCCATTATCTTCCAGAGCTTATGACATCACCATTTTTCTTCCCCTTTGGCAAATATTTAAAGTATTTATAACTTCATTGAAAGATTATGTGTGTAAGTCATGTGCAATCTATTGGAAAAACACTCAGTGGGGGCATAGGTCCATAATTCTCTGTTCTCCATCTAAATAATACTGAGATATGCCATTAATGAAACATGAATGTAATTATATTTCTCAGAGCATTTTATCTAATATGCCAAATGAATGGGGAAGGAGACTGATGAGAACACAGCAGGAGTTAATTAGCCTCATCCATGCACAGAGGAGCTTCTAGGTGATGTTATTGCTTCGAGCTGATACCGCTTCACACGCGCGTGAATAAACTACTTCAAAAATGCATTTTAACTCGGTGATTTAATAGAGGGCAGAATTTAATGTGTCCTCCCAACACAGGGACAAACAGAAGATTTATGAAGTACCTTAACTCTGTCAAACATTGACTCGAGGGGTTGCACGCAGAAACTAGTGCTTCCTTCAAACTGTGGGGGTTTTATTAGTCTGTAATGATGTCATGGGACGATTACTGAATGTCAGAAATGATGTACGCAGCTTTTAACTTTTCTGCAGGAAGGATTACTGCTACAAAAACTGGACGGTAGCCAGGAGGTCCTGCATTAACAGAAGGGTTTGACTCTCTTTAAACTGCTGTGATGACATAAAGACATGCATGGGGGGGGGGGTTATCTATGTAGAAACTCCACTTTTAACTTTTAACTACCCATCCTCCTCCCTTTGTAATGAAGAATTAAATCACAATGACCATTAAAGTGGAAGCTCATTATCAACATTTTAACCACATTAATTGAATGGGGCGTAATGAATCAAAACAGGCCTACATTATTATGGGATGGGTGAAGAATTAGAACGGGTCCCGTTATGTGAATTATTTTCCCTGAACCCACATGTTGGAACGGTTCCACAACCGGATTCACACCTGAATGTGATCCGGTTCAGAGTGGAGGGTTCATGCAGAGGGCAGGAGCATCGGAATGGAACGCGGCACGTCGGGTCGAGAACAACTTTATCACTTGAACTGCAAACATAATGGGAGAATAGCAACGATTACGCCTGAAAAGAATATTTAATGTCTCAAATGCAACTTTTCATTGAACTACAGACGGTGGGTTGGTCCCAAGGGTAGAAATCCATTTTTATTGATTATTGTCAAGCAATAAAATAATTCTGAAGTACTTTGATGTTCAATTTATCACCTTGACTGTTTTTAAATCAAAATTCTCTTATTGCATCTTCCTAATGGCAACATGCTCACTTCTTTAACTGTTCTTCTGTGACATTAAACTGTTCAGTATAATATTTGACGGTGTCACGTTCAGCTTTGGGGTGCATTCATCTACATTTAAGGCCGTAGCTCTAAACCAAAAACACTCCTTTAATTCGATGTGACTCTTTTCTTCATGGTTGTTTGTCCTGGTTAGCTGGAATCTGTGAAAGTGTAAAAAGGTGATGTTATTGCTGGCATCCATCTTTTTTTTTTTAAAGTCTCCTGGGGACCAGGGGCAAAATGCAGAATGGGGGTGATGACAGGACTTGATCCAAAGATTTGCCTTTTTCATTTCCACCAACCTTTCAATTTTCCAGGAAAACTAGAAAATTCTCTACTTCCTCCTCAAAGATTTTAGAAACACCATTATAGAAAATGTTCATTATGCGCATCAATAAAATAAAACAAGGAGCTGTAATCCTTCTGTCTTTATAGTCCAATCACCTACAGAGGACAATCTCTAGAAACCTTATATCAGTTATGAAGCATGCATTATGGGCAAATGTATATACACATGACAAAAAGGTGTTCTGATTATATAAATATGGTTTTAAAAAAAATCAATCATCAAGAGGGAAAATGTGAGAGCTACAAGACAAATAGTTGATTACCTAGAATTACTGAAGTGGTCTGAAATGCTGAGACTGATATCAAGTTAGACTGGAAATGAAGGTAAGCTGATTAAGGTCAACACTCAGTACACCCACTCTGAATAATAAATGCCAGTGTAATAAGTTGTTTCTTCTTTACAGCTATGTGGGTCATCTGGTGTGATTAAAAACGCTCAGATTACTTCAAACCTTATCGCGGTTCATTTATAATAGATGCAGATTACATCTGTGGTACCAGAGTAATGCCTGTCATTAGATTACTGGGGTATCATACGGGAGAGGAGAGGATGGCTTGGTATTCATGTTACTAATGTGCATTATTTAAAAATAGTTTCTTGATAATTTTACTCTTCTAAATAATTATTTAAACAGTTGTCTAGGGAACTGGTGGTTCAGATTTATCTCCAGAGAATTCCGCCAAACATTTTGAATTAAAAACACTGAAAGTACTTAATAATGCAGCAAAAACCAGGCAATGCTTTGGCCTTTAAATTATTTTCTCCTGCATTAACATAACAGATTAGTTTAAAAAAGGACATTTATGAAACTAAAACTGATTGACGTTCAGCCGTCAGGAACCAGAATATCTCTTGACCGACTGTCGGTTTTATTTTCAGAACCTGAGACTTGGTGAGGAGCTTTGAGCTCCTTGCAGGTTTAGGTATAAAAGAAGAGAAGTCAGCTGACTTCTCCTTAATTAGCATTATCAGAAAGCAGTTGGGTTGTTTACTCTCATCCCTGTCCTCATTCAACCAACTGAGAAATTTGTTGTCCATCACCTCCCACTCGGGGTGAAGTGTGAATTATCACTGAGCCGGATGAGAGACGGCTCACGCCAGCATCTCAGACTGAGCGCGCTACAGCAAAGGCAGCTTTATCTGATTCTATATGTGCTGCTCCTGTTTGGTATGGATAGTAACAGTTTCATTACAGGTCTATCCGTGTGTCCCCCTCTCTTCCCTCTCACTGATGCCCTTAACCAATGACACCTCCATTCATTCACTGCCCTATTTCCATCGGCTCGGCTTTGGCACCGCTCACACACCTGGGAGTCTTCCCCCGCTATTAAGCATTCTATTTGCACAAATTGCTCCATTTGTTGTTGGAATATGAAATGTATTTGGCAAATATGAGTGGCGGCGGCCATAGCTATTCCCTTGGAGAGTGTTTGAGGTGTGAGGGATATTTCAGTCTTCAATGAGAATGTTTCTTCATGAATTCTCTGTCATTAAAAATCTGGGAAATTTTAGGAATATATGTGAAAAAGCAAAACTCCAGTCACTCATACCAAATTGTTAATAGCTCAGTTAATTTTAATTCTGTAAGTGAAACAAATCCAATGGCAAAGCAAGGAAAAGGGTTAGGATTAAATCTAACGGCTGCATTTACTTTTCTCAAACAGAAAATGCATAATTTAATTATTTAAAATTAATCTAAATAGCTGGAATGTGACATTCAATACTTTCGCTGCCACATCTGTCTGACATGAACAACACAAAAACACGACACGCCTCACATGTTTGATTAAAACTGGAGAACCGGCTCACATCCATGTAATGACACCACAAAAAACCACCATGTGATTATGTGATTAAATCAAAAAGATTTTTTAAAAAAAGATATATTTAATTCTGCTTGAGTATTTCAGGTAATATTTAATTAGGTCTAATAATAAAACAATGTTTTACAGGTTAGAAATGAGTGTTTAATGTGTTCCAGTTGATTTGGAGTCAGAATGAATACAAAGGATCCACATTTTTCGATGAAACCTGAAGGCAACACAGTTTATCTCAGGGCCTTTCACTTAAAAATGGAGATTCATCTACATTATCTGATGAATTATGTATTGAAGTTTAAGAGTGAGCAAAACTGATCGTTTTGAGTTGATTTGGCAAACTAATATCATAATTGTCTACCTATCCACCATAAATAACCAGCGGCGCATCTTCTCTCCCATCAGAGCTTTCGCATTACGCATTCAATTCTGGTCAGGCTTCTGCACAACGATGCAAAAAAAAAAAAAACATACAAAAGTTGCTTGTTATATTTACTATTATTGCAGCTGCTGTGCTGCTGCGTCCCTCGGTAGCTAGCTGCCCGAATCATTTCGCATCAAAATCTGTTGAATGATAAAATATTCAGTGATTTAATTCCGGGGAAAGTGGCGAGTGTATCTGAGAAGAAGCAGCCCACCTGTCCAGCCACGGGTGCCAATCGGCTCCTCGGTTTGCAACTGACATCCATCACAGCACGCTCATTAATCCTCATTCAAACCAAATGGATCATGATCTTCTCTTCCAGTCTTGTATACATGACAATAAACACACAAAATAATCCATGCATCTGGTGTACGGAGGTTCTTTTCCTTGGGATATAGGCATAAAGTGGTTTGTTGAGATCACATTCTCTTTCACAGCTAGAGCCATTTTATGTATTTATCTGTTCACAGAAGCGGATGTGGACAAAGAGATCTCTAATTGCAAATTAAGTCCTAGAATTTATCGTATTTAGGAATAAACAAATACCAAATTAAAAGTACTTTTTTAAAAATTCTAGTCAAAGTTCACTTGATTCACGCTCATCTCTGGTAATCTGCACTGGTATGATGCTATCTGGGGTCTTTATTGGCTCGCAACCTTTAATTTTCTCTCATTTATTTCATGTCAGTCCAAAGATTTCTGTCCAATGCCTGCTCAGGGTTTTCAAATCCAATGTTTGTCATTTAAAGATCTTTTTGCCAAACAGACAAACAATGCATTTTATAAACACACCAACGATAAGAGAAAAGAAAACTGCTGAAAAGCACAAAATGAAAGTACAGTAAACCTCACTGATGGACTCCAGCTGACAGGAATAAACTGCGAGGTCCTCCAGGAAATCTGTCACATTTACTGTGCTGGATTTTTTGCTTTTTTGAGTTATTATTGCGGTTTCTGATGATGTTTGCACATGAACACGTCTGACAGATGGGGTCTGGGTAACTTGGCCATCTGCTGTTAAGATGTTCTGGTCTAGGAAGACTAACGTGTCAAGTTTTAGATTACTCAAGGTGTAAGCGTGTGCACATAATTAATGTACGATGCATTTCAGTAGTTACCGCCAACATGGGCTGTGTCTCCATGTGTTTCTGCGTGAGGAAGTCCAATCAGATCAATGAGCAGCTTAACGTGGAGAAACTGAAGCAGCGTGGCGTCCAGGACAAACTTATCAATATCAGTCCAGACTATAATATCACTCAGAGCGCCCGTTTCCCCATTACATCACTTCAAGTACAAATAAAAATATGATAGTTTGAACCTAACAATATAACCTCTAGAACCTGGAAAACAGTACAGGTATACCTCAGCTTACAGTTAAGCCGTTTTCGATTATAGGTCGGTTTGTACACTATTATGTATATTTTGCCAAAGCATAGGTCAGTAGTAAACAATTAAAGCACATAATGTCATGTTACTGTACAATAATTAAGAATAAAAACAAAATATTATATGTTTAGCCCGTAGCAACCCCCGTGACCCGCAATACGGAAGAATTGGCTAAAGATGATACAGTTATATTTTTTTTGTACATTAAAAAATAACATTTAATTCTTGGTAAGCTTCATATAGATTTGCATTAACCAAATATTATTGAAAATGCATCAATGAATAAAGCAGAATAATTAATAATAATTCATAATAATAATTCATTCAACTTACGTTGTTTTTTCTACTTACGTTAATGACATAGTATGAGGTGTACCTGTAGTTCAGAAATTGTCATTTTCATCAGGATGTACCTCCAAAATTTTACACTTCCTTCTTAGTCGTGAGCCCAAACCCTCCACCCAATTTCATCAAAACCCATCAAGTGGTTGTTGTGTTTTCCCACTGACAGAGAAATACCAACATAAACACGCCTGTGGACGCGATAAAGCTGTGAAACGGTGAAGCTTTTGTTTCAGCGTCGCCTTCAAAAGCTGAAAAAAATCACTAGTTTGCTTATTTTTGACATATTTAATACATAAATCAACATTTGGCTTTTCATGTGTTTAATATGTTTGTAATTCAGCTCTAAATTCAATTAAAGAAAATGGGATTAACACTTAGAACAAAATAACTTGTGTCCTGTTTTAGGTTTTTAAATCTTGGTATAAAACAGTTCATGGTGTACCAGTCTAGCATTTAGACTCTCTCCAAATTCACCCCAGTGGTGACACTTCTGGCTCTGTCCATTCAAGAGGTTTGGAAACATGCTTTCAATCTTATTTTTGAACCTCCACTCAAATACCTGATTGTTAATTGAGATGCTTTTAGACTGGTTTGTGAGGAGCCGGCAGCTTTTAGTGCTCAGGCTCTGAAGACAGAGAGACCAGTTTTATATTGAATCTCTACAGCGGGCATTTTTCCGTGTTTCACTCAGACTTCAGATTTAATCAGTTTGATTGTGAAATCGAATTTTGTTTGCTGATCAGCTGCTTACTTCATTGAATATCAATGAAGTGTGAGTAAAACAGTTTATGGGTAATTAATGTCGCTGCTCCTGATTCAATCCGCCTTTTAATTTCGCCTCAGATGTCCAGCTAGCAGCAGGTCATCAGTCACTGCGTGTTTCTGACAGGAGCAACCAACCAACCAACCAACCAACCAAAAATCCATCCAACCAACCACAGCTATAGTTCAGATATGACTGCAATGCAACAGACGAGCTAAAGTGTGCCTTATTCCACACTGAAATCCTTAATCAAACAGTATAATATTTAGAGCACAACAGGAAAACATTTGAATTTGATATTGTCAGACAAAATCTCTTCTAATTTTCTAAAGTTTTCATTTATGACATTCATTATTCAAGATTTATGACAGCTTTTTACTGTGAAATAAAAAAAAATTATCTCAAACAGTCTGAAACAACATCATAATCAAACTATATTAGACACAAATCAGGAAGGATGTTTATTAGATAACATAGTATAAACTTTGGGAGGAAAAGTATTTAAGGTGAACGGTGTTTACTGAGTCATAGAAATATGACCTGACAGCTGGTTATTAATATTTCCACCTCCCTGGAGCTATGCAAATACACTTTGTCCTCTGCTGAAGACACTGCTGGTCACAATAACTTATCCTTAGCTCTAGCAGGAGCTAATGTGAAGTATACATCACTGTGCATGTATGGTTGTTTATGCAGACCTTGTTTTTCTATGTGTTTGCTGGAGGTTGAGGAGAGACAAGGAGCGGTGAGACCCAGTGAAGGGAAAAGAGCTGAGCGCAGACGCATATCATCTGAATTCAGAAAGCAATCATTTTTGTTCTCACCTCATAAAGCCGTCTGTTGTTGATCGGTGCGGCAGTAAAAATCAGGTGGCTGATGGTAAAGAATGGATCTGAAGGGTTTACAGTGATGCTTGTATCACATAGCTGTAGAGTGTATCGTCCAGGAATGACCTCCAATGAGTTACAAGTAAAGCTTAATCACAAGTATAGATCTTTACAGTAGTTCCATGACACAATGTGAGAATATCTGTCCATACTTGACAGAAAATAAAATTTAATTTACTAGGACAGAAGTGTAGTTTGTTGTTCTGATGTCATCATATCATAAACAACATCTAATCTAATTGGTCAATTGAGCTGTGCAAGAATGACAGGTTGTTGTTTTTTTTTATTTCAGTGTTTTTAAATAAAATTTAATATTTAAAATATTTTGTTTAACAAATTTAAATTAAAAAAATATTGAGTTTTTTTAATTCAAATTTTTTAATTCAATATTTAAAAATATGTAATTAAATATTTTTGACATTTTAGAAACTTAATTATTCATTCAAATGACTTGTTTAATCGGTAATGAAAATAGAATCAGCTCTATCTGGTGTTACATGCTAATGCTAAGGACAACAAGCTATTGAAGGAGAATGCTACGATATGGACAAGACAGACGAAAGCACAACCTCGCCTACATTTCTAAAGTGCGGAAATATATCAACACAGCTTAAATATAGAAATGTGTCTCATTTTTGTGTTTTCTTTCTTTGCTTCCTGTGTTCAAAAAAGAAAAAAAATATATATAATGAATCAATTTAAAGATCTGAAGGAGGCTGTGAGGGAATTAATGCCTTCACATCTTCACCTGCTGATTCAGTCTGTCAGCATGTGTGTGTGTGTGTGTGTGTGTGTGTGTGTGTGTGTGTGTGTGTGTGTGTGTCCAAGAGGCACAGCTTGCCCCAGTCAGAGTAAAGTGTTATTCAGAGTACCACTGTCAATCCCTCTCATTCCCTGGGGGGGGGGGTGTACCCTCCTTAAGCCCTTCAGCAGTATTTGCACACACGTCCAACATGGAGCTTCCTCTGCTGCTTCATTCCACTTTGTCTTTGACTTTCAGACTTTTGGTAAAAAAAAAAAAAAAACTATATCAGTGTGAAACTTTATCTGCCTATGAATTAAACTGGAAAGGAAATGCACCATAATTCCTGGGCCAATCAATTTTGGGTTTCCTGACAATGTGAGATTTATTGCACAAATCATAACTTCACCTGAAGATATTATAATTCCGTAACCACGTCCACCAGGGGTGGGGTCTGGTTTTAGAAAAGACGGTTTCATTTTACTATTTTAATTAAGTCCTCAATGAACTTTTCGCTCGGTAATCTTTATTGCTTTGATTAACGACATCACATTTCACAGAGATTTACAATGTGTCGGAGATAGTACCTTTCAGCTTTCAGCCCCTGAAAATGTATTCTTCTTGCACGTTATAATTATGCAGGATGTCTCCAGGGAGAGCAATTTGCACATGACAAAATCTTACATATGCAAGCCCCCCACCCCGCCTAAGCTGGATTTGATTGGAGTGTATGAGAACACGCACAAACAGTGAGAAATCTGTATATAAAAAAGATTAAAGCCAAAGCTCACCCAGAATAAAACGAATTAAAATCCCAGAGTTGTTCTTTTAATCTGCGTTGCTTCCACACGTTTTGAAAAATGTAAATGTGGCCGCGTTTGTTTCTCAGCCGGTGGGTTTTTAATGATTTCCTTCTCAACCTTGAACACAAGTTAGAGGTGATAGCATTCCACCTCCGCTCCATTATACAGCATCATCCTTCACATCACTTCACCAAACGTACATCTGCGCTCTAATCTTGTTTCCACATCACTGCCCCCCCCTTACACTTTGTAAAAACCTGCAAGCTTTGTAAAAATTATGGAGAACCACCTTGACAGTGAGTGGCTTCAATGGAGGTGAATCGATCAGGGATTTTTTTTAAAAAAAAGGATATAATAATAGTTAAAAAGGAAAAATCAGACTAATTGATTTGAACAAAAAACTTACTTTTTTAAAATTATTTTTATGATTTGTGAATCAATTCAGGACAGTGAACGCAACAATTACAACCCTAAACTCTCTTCGTTCTTTGCATGTTTCAAAAGTTTCTCAATATAAGGAACAATAACTTTTTTTTTTTTTTTTAAAACCTGTACCTGTCATAAATGTGAACAATATTTGAACAAAGAATAATTCATTGGTGTTTGGCTTTACGGTTTCTCAATCAAAATTGGACACAAACACACTACCCATCTGTGTGGAGACGTGACAACCATCTGTTGATTCCAGCTAACATTATGTAGATACAAATATGGTCTCTTTTATTACTGCAGCAAACAGAAAAAAAAATGTGAAGAATTCATTCATTCATGCATGCATTCATTCATTTTCTGAACCGCTTTCCTGCTTTCGTGTGTCACGGGGGTTGCTGGAGCCTCTCCCAGCAGACTCCTCAGACGTGATGCTAGTGTATCACAGACATGAGAGTCAATCACAGCATTCTAAAGAAAGCAAACTAAAACCAAATTATTTTCCATCCCCTGAATTCCTCCTTCAATTTCTCCTCCTCAACTTTTGCCTTCCACTTTTCCTCCCCAGTAATTTCCTCCTGATAAGACAGCCTCCCAGTCAACCTTGTCCCATCTAGTTTTCACCCAATTGCGATCTAAATGAACCACGGGACTGCTTAACGTTACATGCTTTGCCTCTTCAGATTGTTTAATTTGTGACGGTAACAAACTCTGATTAAAACTCTGCAAAGGTTCATAAATTAAGTGCTCGAGGCCAGATTAATCACAGTTTCCCTGGAAGACAAATGGGTAACATTCACTTTTCACATATGGATTGACGACAATAAAACAGCTTGAGCAGAAGCGGTACCGATGAAAATGACTGTAACGTTTGGGCCGGAGGTGGCTGTGCATCACCAGCTAGTAAAAGGTCAATTATAGAGGATTTTTTTTTTAAACCTTTCTATGCAATGTTATGAACTGATTTGCAATTCCGAGGTGAAGCAGGGCCGATGTTATAAATGTTGCGGTGTCTACGAGGATCGTAGATCCGTAGATCCGCAATTAGGAGGAAAACGGTGGGAGTATCAGATATGATAACAAAGGAAAGAAACAAGGGGCTAAAACTAAAATACTGGAAAATCTTAGAGGAAGAAGCATCCAACCAATTCAGCCATAAGATCTACAGCATCATCTTCAAAGTACAGCAAAACTAGTACATTAAATTTGATTGCCGGATTTTTCTAGTTGATCTTTAAGCAGGCAGCTGATGATTTGTCTCTCAGGTTAAATCAGCCGACGTAAACGGGAAAAATGTGTCAGAAAATTAAAAAATACAGGTCCAGTAGGTCAGTGGAGGTTTCCACCTCTCATCAGTTTATTTCTGCTTTATTTAAATCCAAGCTGAAAAAGCCAGAATCTTTGACATGTTCGATATCAGTAAATACTCCCTAATGGTTTGAGTATTCTTGCAACACATTGGGGACACGTCCAGGGGGGTACCCTGCCTCTCGCCTGTAGTAAGCTGAGACCTAAATTTTTTTATTTTTTTATTTTATATGCTATTCTGATCCCCGAAGGGAAATTAAAAGGCAGAAAAGCGTCTGAAGTCCAGACCATTACGGTTGTCTTTAAGAAAATAAATGAAATGATGGTTTCAGGATCCACAACGGGTCGTGACCTGGTTTAGAAAGAGCAGTATACACGATCATTGTCTTTGTATTTTTTAGAAGTTGAGACAAACACACTGATTTTAGCCTAAAAGCGACAGTCACACTATGACAAGAACACTACGGTGTTGAGACAAGGGTGCTGTGTTCGCAGCGTTCCAAAATTAGCTGTAAGAAATCACCAGAAACATGCTACCGCATGAAAGTAAAAGGTGATAACAAATAAATACAACTCCTATACCAGGCTGTAATGAATAGTCACTAATTCACTAATACTAGGAATTTTACAGCTTAGTCGTTTATCCTGAAGATGTAACTGAATGAAGTCATTAGGTGCTGCTGATTTAATTTAACGCAAAGTCACAATATGGCAAAAAGCATCAGATGCAGCTGGATGCTGACAGTAAGCAGATCATGATGTGTGAACGTTAAAGAGAAGATCTAGAAATGTCGGGTTAGGATAGTCTGTGGTGTTTGGGGTGGGGGGGGACCTTGAATCAAACTAACACGACGCTGGGTTGGTTCTTAAGCAGCTTGAACACATGTTGCGCCTGTGCCTCACCTAGGAGTTCTGTTTGAAGGCAGGGAAGTTGATCGCAAAAAGGTCAAAACAGGCACGAGCAGAGGGCGGCTGGTGTGATGTCGTGTTCAGTTCAAACCCCTGGGAGTCATAGCAACGGGAAATCTGTTATTTGAAAAACATTAGAGATACTGAAACATATCGTCTTCCTGACATCCCTGATCCAGTCACTGACAGCTTCTTTTTATTCAGAGCACAGAGGATGAATTATGCACCAGAAGACCCGGCTGATGGGGGGGGGGGCACAGCTACTGTACACACATCCAGGACAATATTACTTTGTCACTTGGACCTTAAGCTCTGGAGACAAATATTAAAATAACACGGGTGCATAAATCCAGAGCTCTGACCTTCAGTCCATTGTTTTGCTTCTCCAGCGCTCCCATAAACTTCCTGCGTCTGCATACGGAATGGGTTTCCTGACAACAACTTTACGTGCCGGTTGTTCTCACAAACCTAGCCTTGCTTTCACTTTAATGGTGAAAAACCAGTGCATGTGCTCCTGGTGCAGAGCTGCCTTTACAATAGTTTGCATCAGCTTACCCATCAAGGCTGGTGTTTGAAAAGATTAACGCAATTACCCTCTAGAAAATACACATTTGTACCCATAATGCAATGTAAAACAAATCAACTAAAAACAGCAAAAAAAAAAAAAGAAAGTAATTCATCAAATCCTATATATATAATAAACCAATGCTTTTCTCAATTCTCAACGGGAATCAGCCAGTAAACACTGATCTTACACACAATACACAATACAATATTCCTGCTGATGCATTTCAGTGGATTTAAATGCGTGACCTAAAACACGTATGAGAACGATCGGGACACGCACAAACGCAGAGTAAACAGAAGACTTCATCTTCTTGAACACCTTTGGCAGCAGCTGAAACAGCCTCTTAAACCGAGAAGAAAACAATTCAAATGCAAGACTGAAAAGCCACTTGATGTGAAAAATTCAAAATGCTGATCAAGTATTGTAATCATTGTTCTATGCAGCAACGGGCGCCCACAGGAACCGAACGTGGATCTCTCTATTGTCGCCGATTGCATTGAAAACAATCATTTTATTATAGCTTTTAATGCTGAAAGTCCTTTTAATCCGGAGGTCACATGAATGCAATAATTATATCCATGGCAGAAGCTTTATTTCTACTTGCTTAGACATGCATAATCTCTTAAATGTAAATGGTGATCAGGGTGTTTTTTGGCAAACAAATTTTGTTGCAATGACAGGTAATAAAAGATTGGGATGGAACTTTATGACCCTGTCAGTCAAGTTGACATCATTTAAGTTACATTTACCCCTGAGTTAATCCTCACTCTTGGGGAATATTTACAAAAAGAACATGAATAAAAAGAGAAACTACACAGTGCCTGGTGTTTGCTGCGACAACCTCAAATAGTTACCAGAGCATTTGGTGTAAAATCAATGGCTAAACACACAATTCAAGCGTAATCCCAGTGTTGTTCTCTAGTTGGTTAAACTTCTGCAAAGAAAGTCCAAATGCGTGACTTGATTGGGGTTTTTTTTAGTCCTGTATCAATACATGAAATCAATTTTCAGTTTAATATCGGTAAAGTTATTAATCTCCTGTTAGAGCAGGTTAGATTTTTAGTGCTTCTTTCACATGGAAAGTAAATCATTTGTCCGTCATTTATCTAAATATTGTGTTTATTAAGAAATCAGAGACTAACATCTGACAGACAAACAAACAAATCATTGAAAAACTATTAATTATTATTAAGTATTAATTGATTATTCATCAAAAAGACGTGATGATGACAGGTCTAGGTCAGAATCAAAGTTAGTAAATGATCTTTAGGGAGTCTAAGGCAGCCTAAACCGAGCAAACACCGCTTCATCATTTCTGACAGACTGGAGACGGTTGACGGTTGAATAATTATTCACCTGATAAATATATGTTTCACCTCAGAGAAGGCTGATAAAAGAGTGATGGGTGATGGCTGTGCTATTTGTTTGCTGAGCTGGAACAGGATTGGGGGGGGGCAGGGTGTGAGCTTCACGCAATTAATGAAAAGCTGCTCGTCCACTTCCTCTCAGACGACGTCATGTGACGCTAGAGACAAACTCAAGCCTGCAAACCTCACGTCATGAAACGGTGAAGCCGTTTCATAATCACAACCTGAGCTGATCTGGAACCATCCCTGAATATGCAATGCCTGTCACTTCCTCATATTGTCAAAATGGGATGCATAGTTCATTTAATGGGAGCCATTTAGTCCAATTACCACCCAGTAGCATTTTTCCCAGCAATCAGTAGAAACAAAGAGCATGACACAGTAACAGCAGAACAAAAAAAAAAAAGATTTGGACGGAGCACAACATGGCACATTTTGAAAAATGCTGTTTGGTTTGAACACAGTGAGTGTACTCACAGTGATCGATGCGGCCGTCTGCCTTCCCCTTCTCCTGCAAACCAGAGAGCACAGACAGAAATGGTTATTACAGGCTCAAACAAAAAAAAAAGACCTTTTCTGCAGCTTCTCCCAAACTATTTGTTTCTCTCTGCCGTTTCCTCCTCTCTGACAGGAAACAGAGGTGAGCAAACACAAAAGGAACGACAAAGAAACGAGAAGGAGGAACTGTGTGTGTGTGTGCGTGTGTGTGTGTGTGTGTGTGGCGAAGAAACCAAAGGATCTTTTCTTTGGCGCTTCCCAGAATCAATTTGATCAGCTTTAAATTGGAAATACGAGCGGATGCTGGATCATCTGTCTCTGCGTTGTGCTGGAATGTTAGAAGGATGTCAATTGATAATGATATTGATTTGTTAGATTCACGTTTATCATTATTAAATGAAATGATAGCTCGACTGATTTAGTGAGAAATGCAGGTTAAGCGGTTAAGAGATTGAAGACGATGCACAAAAAAAAGCAAAAAATGTTGTGTTTTTCTGCCTTCGTGTTCTCTGCTCTGCATGTTTACTCAAGTCAGTGATGAAATAATCTTTATTTTGGAGTCTTTTGGATAGATAGCTGATACTTTATTAATACCAGAGGAAATTGCACAATAATAAACTTTTAGAAATAAGTTTATTGGTAAATCGAATAAGCGGCTGAAGACAAAGATGATTGCAATCATCTTATCTATAAGAAAATCGATGTATACATGAATGAAATGCCTGTTTGTTTGTTTGGTTGTTTGTTTGTTTGTTTGATGTCTAGAACTCTGCAGGAGTCCAGGTGTGTCTTTTTACAAATTGTGAGCATTTTAACGAACATTATGTGCTTGTTAGCCGCTGATCGCTCGTCAGTCTGCATAAATAGATCAAAACATCAGATGCGATTTTAACATTCATCGGTTTAAAAATAGAAGCAGGTAGTCCGAAGCGGCTTTACCCCCCCCCCCTCCCTCTCTGAAGGCACTAATGTGTGGCAGCAATTGAAGTGTTGTGACATTTTGTGTTTTTGTCCCTGGGTATGTGTGTGTGTGTGTGTCGATGGTAATGAGGCTCAGTGATAAAACTCTGTCCCCGGCCTCCCAGGAGACCGAGATGGGGGGGGGGGCCCTAACGCGGAACTCAAGCCGCTTTGCCGCGCTCCTGTCATCGCCGTCTTCATCTCTGCGTGGCTCCTCTCTCTTTCTGCCATCTGTCCATCTTAATTGTAGACGTGTTTCCTCACGCTGGTGGGGGGGGGGGGTGGAGTGTGCTCATCAGCGCCGTCTTCCATCATCTGGAGTGTCGCTGTTTAATCAATTGATTAGAGAATCAAACCAAGCATAGAGGTGAAAGAAAGGCTACCAGCCTCTTTTCTAAAAATACCGTCTCCGCTCTGCGTGGACTCTCTCGGGCTCCTCTTTGTCACTTCCTTTATGTGTGCAGCTTCAGGGGATTTTTGATGGCATACCACCAATTAATTCATCAATAGTCTGATGCTGTTCTTTATCATGTTTCCTCTGTGGCAGAAAAAGGACTGGGGGAGTGTGGTGTTTTTGTGTGTGTCTGACTGCAGTTGTATTGTGTGATAAAGCTTGTGAGCAGCTCTGACAAAAAAAAAAAAGAAGACGGGAAATTAATTACCTTCTAACCTCTGGAGGTTGTTCACACCTAAAGCGTATAGTAACTACACGTCTGTGGCAGGACGCATGTAAAAGTATGTCACCCATGTGATTGGTCAGGCACCAAAGGAATACAACAAGGCTGTTCTTCAGTTGTGTTTCGTTTGTTTTTTGAGTTGACATTTTGCTATATTGACTCATGAATAAGTTTGTTTTCAGCGATGAGTGAGGAGGGCTGTTGCTATGGCTACAAACCAAGATCCCTGCTATTACCTGATATACTACAGAGGCCATCATCATCCTATGAAGTAAATACTGGTGCAATGTGTCATTTTAAATCATATTATTTTATTATTATTATTGTATTTTGACTTTTATTATTATTTTACTATTATTATTATTATTATTATTATTATATCAAGCAATACAACTTTTTTTGCTGATCCAAAGCTTTATGAAAAAGTACAAAGTCTTCTTCCTGGTATCGAAAGAAATAAATTAGAAAGCTGTACGTCTCCTGTTTTACCACTACTCTGAAGGACATTGTGTCCTTGGCAGTAAAATATGCAACAGCATGATCCAATTCTTTGGCTTGTTTGGACGTGGGATCCAACTTAATTCCCTTTGCAAATGATTGTGTGACAGTTGGTTGAGCTGGATCTGGTTCTACAGAACCAGCCCGACTCTAAAGGATGGGCAGAAATCTTACAGTAATAAACAGAATGGTAACCATATTAAACCAACATTTTATAGTCATGTGACTAGTCATGTGACTATAACATGTTTTAAAACTAGAGAGTGTAAGTAATGAAGGAAGCATGTCTTTCACCAAACAGCAGGATTGGATCTGAAGTGGGTTTATTACTGAACAGACAGACAAGCCGGATTTCTCTGCTCGAAATTATGAAAATTATTTTGTTAGGATGTCTTCTTGAAAGAAAATTGCTCGGAAAATGTATTTTTCCGAGCTGTCTATTATCAGTTTTTGGGTACCACTTTGTACCCTCGTTTCTCGCAGACATGGTGCTTTTTAGATAAACAATGCTATACGATGTTATGTTTTATCTAATCTAATCTGATCTAGTCTAATTTAATCTAGTCCAATCTATAATCTAATCTGAATACGTGTTTGCTGCACTGAGTTGCTCAGGAAGAAGGGAACTGTCTTATTTGAGTAAATCATGAGTAACAACAAGCTAAACAATGAGTCAAATGAAACTGAGCCAAAAGAAAAATCAATTCAAAATATAATTCTTTCAAAGGCGTACTTCAAATGAAGTAGAAAATATAATTAACAAATTCCAGCATTTTCCCCGTCCCATCAGCAGGAGTGCTGCTCAGTGGTACAGTCTGTCCTCCAAACATTTTCATTTATTCATCGTTTGTTCCCGTCTCCCAGAGACAAAGTCGTAACAAGAGCTTCAAAAGCAGCGAAACAACCACATCTGAGTTTGGTTGTGCATTGATTAATACCGATATAACTATACATGATTAATCACAGTTAATCATTTGATTAGATTTTAATTGAGCCGATTAATTAAATATACATTTTAAGCAACATCCAGTATAATAATTATTGTAGTGGATGTTTTTGTGTACAGCCATTTAATCTGACAATAAGGTGCACAACAACAAAGTGATATCTCTGTGCCTTTGTCAATCATAATAATCGATCAATATTTGTACTCATCATTTCATATTTTTAAAATCCTTGTGTTAATAGGATAGTGATTGTTATTAATTGTAATTGCCATAAAAATCTCCAACAATTGATATGACACTACTTTTCTATCTTTATTGGTATGAACATGATATGACTAATCATCAAGGCGTCAGAAATGTTTTCCAAGTTTGTTTTATCGACCACTTCTAAAGTGTGAAATAACTAAAGGTGATTACTGAGATTTCCTGTGGTCTTGAACGCCACACACACACACACACACACACACACACACACGCTGCATGTGCACTGTGTGTGTTTGGGCTCTGCAAAGTGAGTGAGAAACTGGATGATGTCAGCTCACGCATTGATGGAACAACCACACGTGTTTCAACACGGATGATACAATAAACAACTCCTGTCTGACAGGCAGCGGCGGCGCGCTGGAGGCGGGAATGTGAGATTCTATTAGCTTCTAGGAATTAAATTCTAACTAGATAACCTTTGGAATATCTTAGCAGTGTTATATTAGTGGGTTATTTATATCATGGACTCTTTATGGTTCATTTTTTGATTGTTTGTCTCATTGTGTGGACTCAAAAGGCATGTTATTGGCATGTTTTAAGCCTTTCCTTCTGCATTCACATTGATGGTCAGCTGGTGCATAGATAAATCTCTGATAAATCCTTCTAAACGTAAAAGATGGTGATCAAATTTGAAAACGCGCTGAAAATATCAAGCAAAAATATTGATAATCTAATGTGACACGGGATGGGCTGGGAAAATCTTGTCAGTTAGATCAGCCCTCTGCTCTGCACGTAGGGTTGGAGTGGGGGGGTATGTCAGGATGTACCAAGAACTGTTAAATGAGCTCTGGTTCACCGTTAGCATTACGATCCTGGACAAACGCTGCTGGTATTTATTTAATGTTAATAACTTCTAATGTAGCTGACATTTTCAAATGGTTGGTGCTAAACTGAGTCACTGGGGTTGAGAGAGGTGGTCTGGTCCATGGACAACAGGAGAAGACATTGTACCCCCCCCCCCCCAAAAAAAAACATTCAATATTTCTCTTTAATATTTCACTATTGAATATTTCATGTTTTTACCAATAATAATGAAACAATAAAAACAACTTTGATAGAGTTAATGACAAAGACATGATTTCATGTAAAAAAAAAAAAAGTCCACAAAGTTTTAAATTTTTAAAATCTGATGGGATGTGCAGAAATTCATTCGTTTAAGTTAAAATGCAACAAGGAACAAATGCACCTCCTTATTGAGGGGGTCACCTCGGTGGGAGGGGCTCTAGTGATTGGGTTCATTTAACGTGTCGTGATGGGATGTCCGTCTCATGAAGCTCTATTAGATATTCAAATTATAAATATCAACGTCTGAAGCTGCAGCAGAAGAAAAAAGAAACAAAGAACTCTTCCCAACAAGGTATGAACCCGTTTTCATGAAATTCGGTGAGATGATGGGTTTTTGTTTGATTTTTGTGCAGTGCATCATTTTGAATTGTGTGTTGTGTGTTTGGTGCCTATAGTTGATTATCTGGTGGGGGACCATTTTATCATGTTTATAAAGGAGTCTTTACATCCAGGCATCATTTTGATAAATAACACATTTGTAAATTCTGAATAAAGCTGCCAAAGAACTCCTCACATGATGAGTTCTGCAGCTGTTGAGCCAAATGTGGACCAGTCAGCCAGACTCCAGTTATTTATGGCTCCGTAAAGTTTGAACTGTGTGTGAGCCGCCCTGACAGCAGGTAATTCATTATTCAGTCTTGCTGCTGGTAGGAAATATGCATGTCTTTTAGTGTAATGCTTTCTGTAGTTTTTCAAATTATTTTTGTCTTTTATTGATTTTTTTTCTGTATTTAAAAGATACTAAAATCATATTACTAAAATAGACGAAAATTACTTTTTCTAATGTAAAATTAAAAATCTGTATAATCATAAATATTTAAAGAAAGTCCTCTGTGTCAGTTTTAAGGTTAATGATGTCATCAAGTTCTTGAATCATGAACCAAATCAGAAATTGGACATGAAATAATTTATATAATTTATAATTGGATTATTTTTCAGTTTTAAGCCTGATTATTTGTATTATAACACTGTTTTGTCATATTTTGTTGTGTTTTTTGGTGCCTCTAAACATCCTTAATTCAGCATAAAGTAAATGGTGTAGTTTTTCATCATAGTAATTCACATATTTTTGCAGTATTTGGCTACTCACTGCAGTTACTTTTATAGAATTTTTTTACAGTGTGTTGGGAGTCCCTGACTTCAGATTTCAACAACCACCCATCACATCTTTTCTTGTATCTGTTCTTTTAAATTAGAGTTTAAAAAAAAAGTTAGTAAGCGTATCAATCAGCATGGAATATCAGTATCTATAATCCTAATGATACCCATTCCTAGAAGAATAATGGCCAGGCAACGCTAATGATTAGCGCTTGTGGTTTTATGTTCAAGTTGATTATATCTATTCAAATTTAAAGGCACTCATGGAACAGTTATGACTCTCTACAAGTTAAAATAGCACTGCGGCTTTGGATTTTTATGATAATTATTATGATTTTAAAACGTGTGAGAGGGATCATTATACCAGACACACAATTCATTTGACCACCTCACCCACACTGGAGCGCACTGATAAAAGTTTCACATTTTTGCATGAATGTCCGGACATTTTCACATCAGATTTATAGAGCCCCCCCGCCCCCCGGGGGGACATGATGTATCCTGACACCTTAATATTCTTAAGATACTGCCTGATTGGAAAGAAAAGGTAGGCGGATGAGGAGGAGGCAAGAATGGCTGAATTTATCACTGCCTGTGTTCATCTATTTATTTACGCTGGATTCCCTCATGTCAGGAGCTGAGAGAGAAGGGACCTGTCCTATCTGAGTAAATCATCAGTGCAACAACAAGCTAGTGAGTGAACCAAGTGAAATAGAGCCAAATAAAAAATAAAGAATTGCATGCCAGCTGTAATTCATTCAAAGGCATGCCTTGAAATATAAGTTATAACTAAGAAATTCTAGTTTTATCCCTGTATCATCAGCAGGAGGAGGAGCATCAGCACAAAAAATACTATATTTTGAAATTAGTTTAATTATATCTCAAGTTAGGTGCAGCACCATGGCGTAGTGTGTAGCTCTGTCACCAGTGCATCATGGGCCAGCTGCAACGCACTCATGAGGAATTTGTCAGCACATTGCTGGCTCCTTTTTTTCTTCGCTCTGCCAGAGTCGTAGACGGTTCCCAGGAAAATGACAGAAGTAAAAATCACAACATGTGGACTTTTCTTGCTTCGCTTCATGCTCTTCTTTTCTCAGCCTGTTACATCCATAAAGGATGTTGTGTCTGGTTTGTCAGTGTATGACGAGTTTAAAGAATTATCTTAAACAGTGAGACAAGAGTTGGATGAACTGTAGATGCAGGATATGACAGGACACCCGTCATCGACATCCCAGAGATTAAAGAAGTTTAGAGGACATTAAAGAAGTCTCTGCCCTATAAATCATGGATATACATGATATAAACAGCCATTTCTGATTTTCCAGCTTCATGGAGCCCCTTGTCATTGGGGACAACCTTGTTGAAAATTTAAGTAAAATGGACAAAGTAAAGATATTTTCTATTTGTATGTAATATTCAGTGTGCTTTCCTTTTGACAATTCCATCAGGTCTTCTAAGAATTGGACTTATACGCAGCATAAAATTGGAATATGTATAGTTTTAAATGCAAGTTCTCCAGCGCCACATCTCAGCATACGGGGGGGGGGGGGGGTCATGACGACAGGAGTGCAACAAAGTGCTTCAAATACGACAAGAAAATGCGTTTTGCTGCACCGCTTCTGATTCACTTCATCTTGATTTGTCATCCTGATCTGATTTATGCTGGAGGTGATTGATTTTTCCTCCTGACTGTGTTGCTTCAGCCTGACTGAGTGGAGCTGATGTTCAGTGTTTACCGTGGAGTGTGTTTCCTGCATGGAGCTGTGGGCCACGCTGGCTGTATCCATGCTGCCCCGCCTGCTGCTCGCGTGCCCTTCAGCCAGCCAGCACCCTGAGGACCCCAGCAGAGCGGCCACAGCCACGGTCCACACACCCAGGCTGCCCATGTGTCTGCCTGAGTGGAGAAGCAGAAAGAATACACAAAATGTCATGTATGGTCCACAAAACATCGTTCCTCTTCAAATTCATCCTATTAAAGGGAGCAAGAACGGTTCAGTTTGTTCTGTACCCGACTGTTATATAATAGCACACAAATAATTTATTGTCTATACCTGCAAAATAATTGTCAAGCATTGTCACGTAACTATTACTATAAATTTTAAGCTCCTTTTATTCCAATCATATATAAAACAATAACTCAATGCCTGGAGGCGTGCTCTTTAAAAATCCCTCTGATCCCATGCATACAGAGGATCAGATAATACACAACCACATCCAGTCGTCATGGACACACACACACACACACACACACACACACACGAAAACACTGCATCACACACCAAATAAACATCACAGGACAGAATTCAGAAAAGCCTGTGAGGTCAACAACGACACTCTGAAGGTTCAGAAGGTTGTGTTAATGAGGAGTGTCAAGCATCAACGCAAGTAGATGTTTTACTGTTGTAACACAATCACACACAATCACACACAATCACACACAATCACACACAGTCGCATACGCAATCAATACACCCTCAAGAAAAACATACATTCAGCGTCCCAGTGCTCTCACAACAGGACAGTGTTGAACCTGATGTAAACACACCTAAAGCAGAGCAACAGAGCACCCACAGGCAGTAACCCCCCCTCAAGGGACGGCCCCTGACGTCCCAAAAACGATCCCGGGTGAGGGTCAGGATCAGGCTCCAGGATGAAATGGAGTTCAAGCCCAGGGTCCAAAGAAGATTCAGGAACAGACTCGGGCTCGGAATTGGGAGACTCGGGCTCCAGAACAGACTCGGGAACAGACTCGGGCTCCGGAACAGACTCGGGAACAGACTCGGGCTCCGGAACAGACTCGGGCTCCAGAACAGACTCGGGAACAGACTCGGGCTCCAGAACAGACTCGGGCTCCAGAACAGACTCGGGAACAGACTCGGGCTCCGGAACAGACTCGGGAACAGACTCGGGCTCCGGAACAGACTCGGGAACAGACTCGGGCTCCGGAACAGACTCGGGAACAGACTCGGGCTCCGGAACAGACTCGGGAACAGACTCGGGCTCCGGAACAGACTCGGGAACAGACTCGGGCTCCGGAACAGACTCGGGAACAGACTCAGGAACAGACTCGGGAACAGACTCTGGAACAGACTCGGGAACAGACTCGGGAACAGACTCGGGAACAGACTCGGGCTCCAGAACAGACTTGGGAACAGACTCGGGCTCCAGAACAGACTCGGGAACAGACTCGGGCTCCAGAACAGACTCGGGCTCCGGAACAGACTCGGGAACAGACTCGGGCTCCGGAACAGACTCGGGAACAGACTCGGGCTCCGGAACAGACTCGGGAACAGACTCGGGCTCCGGAACAGACTCGGGAACAGACTCAGGAACAGACTCGGGAACAGACTCGGGCTCCGGAACAGACTTGGGAACAGACTCGGGCTCCAGAACAGACTCGGGAACAGACTCGGGCTCCAGAACAGACTCGGGAACAGATTCGGGCTCCGGAACAGACTCGGGAACAGACTCGGGCTCCGGAACAGACTCGGGAACAGACTCAGGAACAGACTCGGGAGCTGGCGCTGAAACAGGCGTGGAAACCAGCACTGGAACAGGAACAGCACTGGAACAGGAGCAGCACTGGAACAGGAGCAGCACTGGAACAGGAACAGCACTGGACCCGGCTCTGGGACTGGCCCTGGAACAGGCTTGGAAGCCGCCATGGTAGGTTTCCTCCACTGCATCCGGTTGAAAGCCGAATCTGGATCCTGCTTTATACTTACTGTTCTGATCAATCAATGCCTGAAGAAAACCAGGGTCTGCTGGGTCCAGTCTTGGCCAGATTGTACTGTCACAAAACAGGATCAGGACACCAGTCGAGAAGTTTTCCTCCATATTTTAATCTGGCAACGCAGAAAATCCAGGAAACACAAGAAGACTCAAGAATTCCAAAAGTAGACAAAAGGGCATGAGTACAAAACAATCTGGACCAAAAACAAAAGAGGACCCGGTTTAAAAAGCCTCAGCCCAATCGGCCTGATCAGGTCCAGGTGTCGAGAGGAACCACAGGTGTGGAGACAAGGCTCCGCCTACGTGTTAGGCCCCACCTCCTGCCACACCCCAGCACAGCAGAGCAGCAGAACACCCACACCGAACCGTGACAGCGCCTGTGTGTGTGTGTGTGTGTGTGTGTGTGTGTGTGTGTGTGTGTGTGTGTGTGTGTGTGTGTGTGTGTGTGTGTGTGTGTGTGTGTGTGTGTGTAAATTAATGACCACTTGTAAAGTTAGACTAGTACAAAAGAACATCAATGCATTCTGCAGACATAACAAACATGAATTTTGTTTGCAATAGAAAACATGTATTGTAGTTTGTTGTATTTATAGTTTATTGTATTTATAGTTTATTGTATTTATAGTTTGTTGTATTTATAGTTTATTGTATTTATAGTTTATTGTATTTATAGTTTATTGTATTTATAGTTTATTGTATTTGCGGTTGTGGGTTTGTGTTGTACGACACTAGTGGTTCTCATATTGTATTTCTCAGGCTCTCTGCAAAAACTTTGCATTTTGCACCTCTGAGAAATATTTAATGAACTTCATAAACGCGCTGACGTCTTGTCTGGTGTTATCAGCTAATGCAGGTGTTTATGACTGCGCTACGTGTCAGGGGCAGATTGCTATGTACGGTCTTGTACTTCCAGATAATGTGTTTATTGTTTTTAATGTGGCCTCGTGGTTTATTATGTGAATATATTGTGTGTTATACTGCAGAACCAGTCTGAAAACAAATTCCCTCAGGGACCATAAAGTTTGCAATTCAACTAAAACAAGGGCACGAAAACATGATGCATCTCAAACAGTCTCTGTGTTTACGTGCTGGAATATTAAATGTTATAGGCGTGCTGCGTCTCACCTTGACCTCTGTGTCCTGCTTATGTCACCTGACATAACATGGTTCATTAGGACTCATGCTTGGATTTGGATGTCCACCAACTCTGGGGAGAAATTAACTGGGTTCATTTAGTTAAATGCTGCAGACTGTCGCTGAGCACTAGCATACACACTTTTATCACCCTCCAATAAACCCGAAGACTGACGAGTGATCCTAAACTAAAATACACTAAAATACTCCAAAGTCTTGAGAGGAACTGTGGAGTCAGGTGATAAATCTTGGACGTTTCTCCGCTACAAGTGACTCCACATTATCCACGGTCATTTGATACAATGGTTATTTAAAAATAATGATTAGCACAACTTTAATTAACAAGTATTATGAGAAATACGCCCATAAAGTACCAACAGTAATAGTGCTGGTAGGAACAATCGCTCCATTCAGTGTCGAGAATGACAATATATTTAATTTACTTTGTGTAATGTATGCCAGTTGTCTGCCAGAAAAAATTGGTGGATTGCCCCCTCCAGGTTTGGGGGGGTGAGTTATAGCCTGGAGTGAGGGAGTTTTACTTTCTCGTGGACTTGCTCTGGAGTGTCGAGAAAATGGAGCGTGAAATGGACAGTGGCATCAGCGGTATAGCATTGTACCGTAGTGGTAAAGAGAGGATGACATAAAGAGCTCTTCTTTCCCTAGATGATCTATTTTACAACCCCCACCTCTCTTCATGACCTCAGGTTAGAGACCAAATGAACACCATCGTAGACACCAGCAGTCAAAATGAGCTTCCATCCTACGGCGACTGAGCTCTGCCTTAGAGACAGAGATAGCCCAGAGATAGAGATAGCCCAGAGATAGAGATAGCCCAGACATCCAGAGGGAGCTGGGCTATCTCTACCTCTATAACCGCTGCTTCTTCTACCTGGAAAAGAATCTTCTACCTGCAAAAGAATCTGTTGAGGTGGTTTGGGCATCTGATTACGAGTCCTCCAGAGAATTTATTTCCCCAAAAGGGAGAAGACTCTAGGGGTAGATCAGGAAGTCACTGTACGGATATAGATCACATATGACCTGGGACCGCCTCAGGATCCCCCAGGAGGCATTTGGTGAAGGTTGTCACAAAATTAGCATTTCCAATTTATATTTTAATTAATTTATTTATTTCTCTTTCCAAATGCACCCTCTAGCATTTTAAGTCATTATCTAGAGAATAACAAGTCTCAAGAAGCGTCAGACTGACGTATTTAGCGTTGAATGTGTAATGTTCATCCCTAACCTGCTGGAGATAACAACGTAACGCTGACCTGCTAAAGAAGTGAATGGGGATAGTGGGGGGAAAAAAAGAACACATCACTGGAGAAGAACCCACCAGCATCACTCAGCTAGCTAGCCTGAGGCTAATGGGTGCTCACAGACGAGAGCTTCACCCTTGTGAAATTAAACGCTAAATGAGATCTGCCAGTCAATGTTTTAATGTGCTGTCTGGCCCCTGTGGCATTGGCCCACACACACACACACACACACACCTACACACATTCATACGTGAACACACAGGTTTACACACTATCACAGCTCCGGCGATGTGGAATGAATAGAGCATTTTTGAAATGTATCACTCTGGAGAAAGTCAAAGAGTGAGCCATCGTTTGACCAGCATATTAAAAAACCTGACAAGACCAAGTCAACTGTTCAAGACCTTCCAGCTTCTGGTGCCATTGTTCATATTAGACTTGTTCACTGAGGGATTTGCATTATAAACAGATTCGATGCCCCGGTAGTTACTAAAAAAAACCATTTCCTCCCAGCTACTTTGCTCCATATCTCTCATATTTTATGTCTTTCTTAGGAACTTATAATTTTTGGGACCCAAAAAATATTGTTAAGGCCTGAAGCATCTGTAGAGCTGCCTGCAGCTCACCTGCTTCTTTATTTAGTCACTTCCTTTCTTGAGGGAAATTTCACTTCATTATATGATGTGCAAGAAATTGGTTTTAGTTTTTTTTTAAATGTAACCTCATCCAGATTTGTGAACTAAAGGACAAACGTAAGACAAAAGGGAATGAAACAATCCCGTACTGCACAGGAAGGTATTTTTGCTCAGGGCGAGAATCCTTGATTGGCTGTCCTACACTGGGGTCTGTTTCAGATTATTACAGACTATTACATCAATAAAATCTTACATAATCTTTACATATGTGACGTTTACGCTTCCAGGAACTGAAGCTTTCTGTGTGTTGCTACTCCAACAAGGAAATTTAAAAAAAATAAGTGACTCAATGCTGATCCCTCAGATCAACCAAATACAGACTATCTGCAAAAATGAGGCATTGATAGGAAGTGAATATCTCACGTTACTGAGAAACACAACTTCAACCACCATTTAGTTATATTTATCTCTTTTCTAATTTTAAAAAGGTGTTAAAAATTTCTTCATGAATGCATGAACGGAACACACAAGCATCCAAAATTATCATTGGTTGTTGCAGCGAGCAGTGTCAGGTCTCATGACGTCAATAGATTGTTAAAACAGCCACATGTCCAAGGACTGCATGGGGACATTTGAAGATTTAATCCTTGATCATCAAGACAGCATATGCTTTTCTTCACTGTCTGAATTTTCTGTCTAAATATAGTTTCCCCACAACTCAAAGTCACCTTGTCGGCAGTGGCTGACCAAATAATAGGCACGACAAAAATCTCAACTTTATTTGGCTTCATCCAGTCAAGCTGTGTCAGTCACATAACCTTCAAAACATCTAGAACATTTTTTCTACATACAAAGACAGCTGACTAACCAGGCATTGCTGATGGAACACATTATAGCATAAGACACGTCACAGATACACCTTTCACAGAAGATCAGGATGGATTAGATTGTCTTCGAATCTAAAATGAGTGTTATGTGCTTCAGTCTTCTCAACATACGCTAACGGTCATTTTTTTCCATCAGTTTGAGGAATTACAAAACATCTGGCTCTGTTCTGGAGAGCACACAACCTGTCAGACTGGAGCTAATGGTGATGTGTGTCTGCAATATCAAGTATGGATCCTAGAGAGCACACTGTATGCTCTACAGCGGCAAGGCTGACTAATTTGCTTCTGTTGTGGCAAACATTTTCTAAATACAATTTCGGAATGTTGTTCTCTGGTGTGGATCAAATAATTTATAGCTAAAACTGATTCTTATCTGTGGGCCTGATTCCCAGTCAGCTTATTCCAGGAATGATGGTGGAATTTTGGCATTACACCACAGCTTCCTCTTCAATTACTATATGGCGCATAAAGTGGATCAGTCTTTAACACGTGTCTCTTTGGAAGTTGCTCCATCCATCCACCCATCCATACATCAGTCCAACCATCCATTTTCCTGATGAAAATGGATGGTTGATGGTAGAGCACATGCCTCACATGCCCTGGGTTCAATCCCTGGCATCTACAGAACCTACAGAAGCACAAACCAGTGTCGACTGTGGGCCGGTCCCACGATAAATGCAAAAGGTTGCGACAGGAAAGAAATCCAGTGTAAAAAACTTTGCCAAACAAACATGAATGGATGAAAAGCTGAGATGACACCTACAGGGACAAGCAGAAAGGGTGTGGTGTAATTTTTTGGTGTAAAGTAATTTTTTGCATACAAGAAAATGGGACATGTGGATTTTGGACCAATATGCAGATACAAAGATAGAACAAGGCAGTCAGAGGCTGCAACATCCTGCGACACCCCTGAATTGCAAATTTTACCCTGACCTACACAGGTTTGTGCCTCTGGCTTCCTGAAAATGTTGTTTTGTGATTATATCTCATCAGGGTTCAGAGATGTGTACCTAAAAAGGCATAAAAATGAACATTTGACCTTGACCTAGTTTTTCAAGGTTGTGGTCAATTTTTTATCCCCTTGCCTCCCTGAATGTAACGCCTTCTGTTTAGTTTTTCCATCTCATCCTGAAAGATGTGAAGGGGCTCGTATTGTAAAAGGGGCACTCCAACTCTGTCAGGGACAACAAGTTTGAATCAAGCAAGCAATGGCAAAGAACAAAAAGGTCCAGAAAAGACTGGGGAATGTGAAGATGCTAAATATGTGGTAAATTCTTGTGACAGAAATGAAATGGCAAAGGAATATAAACAGCAAAGAGCACACAAACAGTCCTTTAACTAAAGGGGAACATGAATCTCTGAGGTTGGGGGTAAGACGGTTCAGGTTAGCTTATATTTTCAGCGCTGCTGGTAAGGTGTTAATAACTTACAGAAACATGGTGTGTTTGAGAACCCTTCTCCTGTTTTTCTCTCTCAAACACACATTTGTTGTTTGTTTGGTCGCGAGAGGGTGAGAAATAGATAGAGGCAGACTTCATGTATTTAATGAAGGGCTACTTGTTTGGCTGCTACTGAACAACAAACAATGTTTGTATCAATTTGAATATTTATTTAGCCAAGATCTGCTGTTTGGAAGTGTTTGCAGCTCTCAGTCTGTCCTTTTCTCAGCTCTCACTCATGACAGTCATGCAAATACGATGGACACAGAATGCGGTCAGCTTGAGTGTTGGTACTGTGACTGCTTCGCTATGCTACTGTTTGTTCGTCTGTCCATTACGCCCCCCTGTTTGCTTGTTTGTTTGGCAAATCAAATTTTAAAAGCAGTTGATAACAGGTTGATGGCATATCCTGTTGTATGTTGTTTTTGCTTCCACACATTTTTTATAGCACGACCACACATGTCCTCTAATTCATTATTTAAACTGTAGCAATGAGCAATTTATCTTAACCAAACCTGATCTCATTGGACCCAAACGAAACCAGATCAAATCAGACTTAACCAAACTAAACCAGACCGGAACTGACCAGACCAGAGAAATCAAACCAAACCAGACTAAACTATACCATACCAGACTAAACCAGACTAAACCAGACCATACCAGACTAAACCTGACCATACCAGACTAAACCAGACTAAACCAGACCATACTAGACTAAACCTGACCAAACCAGACTAAACCAGACTAAACCAGACCATACTAGACTAAACCTGACCAAACCAGACTAAACCAGACTAAACCAGACCATACTAGACTAAACCTGACCAAACCAAACCAGGCCAAACCACACTAAACCAAACCAGACTTAACAAGACCAGAGCAGACAAAACCAGATCAAACCAGACTAGACCAGACCAGATCAAACCAGACCAAACCAGACCAAACCAGACCAAACCAGACCAAACCAGACCAAACCAGACCAAACCAAATCAGACTAAACCAGACCAAACCAGGTTAAACCAGACCAGACCAAACCAGACTAAACCAGACCAGACCAAACCAAATAAACCAAACTAGACTAACCCAAACAAACCAACCCCAACCCTAACTCCAGTAACACGTCAAAACAGAACATGTGTAACCAGATTAGGGTTCATACAAAGGATTTAAAATGTGTGTTTAGCTTTTGAGGACTTGTTTCTTTTATTTTGGTGCGTGACACTAGTTGTGCTAATCTTTCCAATTAAGTCAACATATTAACATTTGATTACCAAAGTGCTAGACACCATCTGGGAATTTTGTTAGGCACACAGTGGTAATATTGTTGACACTGACACCAATCCAAGTGATCCGGAGGTGCTCTGCTTCCCATTCTCCATCCCAGCTTTTGCTCCAGGTAGGTTTGCTGTCACAGTTACAAATGACACCTGCAGTTCCATAACAACAATCAGTTCCTGCTCAGCAGGCGTCCTTCCTGCAAGATGCTGAGTGTTTCACCAAGGAAGGTGGGAGGAACACAAAAAATAACAGTGAACACTACATGCTGAAACTGTAACGTTGGTCCATTGGCACCAGATTGTGTCATTTTTTTCGGAGCTGTGCAAATGGATCGAGGTGTTACTGCCAACAAAGACTTTTTTTTTTTTTACTGTTTTTTTACTGTTCCATTTCACAAGATATTCTCTAATCAAAGTTTGATCAATCCTTAATAAATGTTTTTAAAGAGCTAAGTGTTTGATCAGCTTAATGCAAACTAAATGTTGCCTCCAACAGATGCTCCTATTTGGTAACGTCTTTGCTATCATCCCATGTCTGCCGACACGTCTGTCTGTTCTAGCCAGCCACTGCGTAGCATGAAATAAGCCAATAAGCTCACAAATTGTTGACATACCATTATCTGTGGCTGGGGTTTGTATTCAATCAATCCTTCATTCCTCCATTCATTCATTGATTTATTCAGTAAATATTTTATTCAAACAAGGATCGTTGCTGAGATCCGGATGTCTTTTTACCTAAAGATGAGCATTCAGCTAAATCACAGACAGACAAAAGATGTTTCACAGGTGTGTATTGAGGAAAACAATTCCAGGCATGACTGCAATCATAATATAATAACTAGAAATTCGTACATGTTTGAAACTCATTTGGTTTGTGTGCAGCATCTATATCTGCTTCTTGTTTCTGTGTGGTTTAGGGAGACACCGGAGAGACCGAGGGTGTCAATCTCTCTCAGCCACGCATCAGGATCACACCTTTCTAACCCTTATTATCTTCCACACACTCGAAGTGAACAGGATATGCATACTTTCAGGATTTTTCACTTTCATTTTTTTTTTTTTCATGATAAATTCTCAGAAGACTCTGGAGTGATGCTTCCCCTAAAAAGGATTTACACAGCGCAGTAGCCTGGAAAGATAAGGTTATGAACTGTCATTCACCGTAATGTAAAAGGCTCATCAGAGCTGCCCTCGGTAAGCAGACATGGGGTCTGACAGCACAGCTGTTAAACTCTGACAGACCTTATCAGACCAGGATCACGGCAGAAGAGTTAAAAAGATTTTACTCTGACAACTTTGAAATTAAGAATAAAAGGTAGAAGGAATGCTGATGGCTTACAGTTGCAACAAGAAATGGAAGGTCCCCACAATGTTAGCCTTCAGACAAACTGTGTCACAGGTGGTTTTCTGTGCTTCTTAGAGCATCACATCAGAGTCCCAACTTGTTCAAGCTGCACCCATCATCTCATTTAGATACAACAACTGTGTGTCATACAACACTGCAATCCAGCAGCATCATCTGCGAATCTTGTATAGTTCAATAAATAGTTCATGCATTAGAGACTTTTTGCACCTATTGTTGTGTTG
>CM023617.1:20007922-20095422 GCA_013358685.1 Antennarius maculatus | reverse complement strand
CGCTGATTCTGTCTGCAGACACGCCTAAAGAGGTGACTACAGTCGGAATAACATCTGTGTGCGTGTAAAGGAAAACTGCTCCACAGCTCGTTCACATGACCAAAGCCTTTATTTCCACTCCTGACTCTCTTTATTCTACACACATGTATTTATAGTCATACGCTGCTCTAAGCTGGTTATAGCTTCTGAGGGGTTTAGAGCACTCCAGGAGCCTTATTCAACCCTAATGACATGGGGTGGTACAGTGTGTGTGTGTGTGTGTGTGTGTGTGTGTGTGTGTGTGTGTGTGTGTGTGTGTGTGTGTGTGTGTGTGTGTGTGTGTGTGTGAGCCATCCCACTATTAGACTGCCTCTCAAGCAACAACAAGCAGCACAATCTGCTGGACACTGCGCTGTAATGGCTCTGTGTGAGACAGCTCATAAGTTACACACCAGACTGCAAACCGCAATAACGCCACTGAGTCACGACTCCGGGGTGGGTGGTGGGTGGGGGGGGGGTGCATCATTATTTCTCAAATGTAACTTTGACCTCAGGTTTAGCTGCAGAGCCGCTCTGACAGGGTTCAGGAACATAATGTGACCGCCCCGACAACACAGCGGGAGCCTGGAACTGACCTGATGTGTGGTTTCTGAGCCCCCCCTCCCCCCGCCGCCCCCCACGAGTGCTGATTTGTGTTTTAGTGTCGTGTTAATGTGATGCTGTCGTCTTTTCTTTGAGAGCATTTAAACTGAACTCACTTGTATTTAGAAGTGGCTGTTCTCTCACATTTTTAGACGCTGGTAGTTTCTGTCACGGCTTTACCGAATCATCCGTTAGAAACAGCTCCAATTGAATTCAAGTAAAATAAAACAAATATCTAACTTGTTCATTTCCTTTTTTTTTGCAAGGGTTAACTTGGATAAAGGCTCCAAAGTTACTGCGAAATAGGAGCTGAGACTTCCAGTTAATATTCTCATTCTGGCGCAAAGGCAGAATATTGATCCAACATTCTGCATGTGAGGCTATGTGTTCATATGTGAAATTGTGTCTGAGTGGAGCTGGAGGGGGGGGGGGTGTTGATGTTGGCCCCATAAAGCTGAAGGGCTTGGATTCACAATCAGTCTTTCGCAGATAACACAATGATGGATGGCGTAATTCTGTTCCTGGATGTTGGCTCCATATCTGGTTCCAGGTGAAGAGGAAATCCAACAAAGCCAAAGAGAGGCTGGAGAAAGAGAGAGAGAGGGGGGGGGGGGGTGGAGGCAAGGAGTGGAGTGGAGGGGTAAGAGGCTGGAGCGTTTTCAGCACCGTGGAGAGCTCCGGCGCGCTAAACGCTATATCTCGGCATCGTGCGCGCCAACCAATCCTCATTTCCCACTCCGCTGCGCGTCACGGAGGTTTTGCTGCCACTCTTCCAGGTCTCTGGTGACACTGATAGGATTTTCCCATGAGAGCGCGCTGAAGCAGCTCATTTAACATAATCAGACCCTCAAGGAAACCCCCCCTTATTCTTAAGAGTTGTTTCATGCTGGTGAGTAGAGGGAGGGAAAGATGCGCTTCGGACGCAGGTCATTAAAAGGTAAATTCTTCCCAGCGTATGCCAAATACATCGGAATGGGTTGGGGTGTGGGTATGGGAGGGGGAATCAATGCCTGAGAGCCCCTCAAGGAAGGATGTGCGTGTCTCACTGTGTTATCATTTCAGTCCCTCTGCTGCTGCTTGAGCAAACCTGGCGCATCCCGGCAAAGCGCAGCCACGCCGGACCATTTATCAAACACTGCCCCGGTCGTGCTGGGGGAGGCGCAGCCGCCACTGGCTTATATGAGGGGACAGAAGCAGGCATCTGCTCATACTGAATGATTAATCACATCCCCGTGTTGCGCCCGACGACAAGGGGACACCGGGTTGCGTTCGTAAACACTCACACACTCTCCGGACGCAGCCGCTGCGCACCGCGTTCCTGATTGGGATTCTGGGGCTCGTTGCGTATTATTAATGCACTCAACACAAACTAACTGGAATTTAAAGCATGCCACTGCCAAACACTTCATCCACTTTCATTCACTCACAATCCCAGTGCATTTAGTGACACCCACAGCAGCGCCATGCACACAAATGAAGCAAACTTGCAGAAAAGGAAACTAGAAATAAGCCTCTAAACAACCTTTGCGCATCAGTAAACACCAGCTTCCATCTTACCTGCGCTATTCCGAGGCAAGAAGGCAGAAAAAAAGGGGAAACTGGAGCAAAAATGTGCCACAGATTTCCTCGCAATGACGCGTCCAAACTGCGTTCTTTTAGTTCCACTCCTCTCCTCCAGCTCCAGCGGGGCGTCGAGGCTTCAGATGAAATGACGCGCTGGTGTTTGCCTCAGTGGCGACGGACGGGTGGCGCGTCCCAAGTCTCAGCAGCGCGTTTCCATCCTCCGGCTCCTCCGGCTGGTTTTCCTCTCAACGCTCCGATCCTGCTCTGCTTTATTTCAACTCCCCTCACTCCGACCTCCTCGTGACGTCAGAGCCGCTGCGCGCCAAATGCAGTGAAGCTGCATCTGCAGACTGCGCGCGCTGTGAGCAACACCTGTATGGCGTGTGTGTGTGTGTGTGTGTGTGTGTGTGTGTGTGTGTGTGTGTGTGTGTGTGTGTGTGTGTGTGTGTGTGTGTGTGTGTGTGTGTTTAGGTGTGTGTGTGTGTGTTCAAGTGTGTGTGTGGTTTTGTTAACGTGTGAATATCAGTAATGTTAAAATGATTTTGATTACAGTATTATTATTATTATTATCATTATTATTATTATTATTATTATCATTATTATTATTATTATTATTATTATTATTATTATTATTATTATCATTATTATTATTATTAACCAGTTATACTTAAAGACATCCAATCATACAATTCTGCCATTCATTATTCAGGTTTTCTTCCAGATAAAATTAAGGTTGTCTTAATAACAGAATTTCTTAATTACAGAATTCCAAAATCTGCAGCTTACAGAATTTTGTGCATTGAAAAACAATTTAAAGACAAAATATTGAGTTGGAAATTGGAGACAGGTGACATGGATGTTACATTTCTTTGGGTACGTATTGATCTAATGATGTCTGTGTAGGTTCTCGGTCATCCAGATTATGGTTATCCAAAAGCTGTTTGAGTCAATCCACTGGACGTTAAGAAAGTTCCCGAAGACGTTTCGTCTCTCATCCAACTGAAGAAGTCTCTTGGATGAGAGACGAAACATCTTCAAGAACTTTCTTAACGTCCGGTGGATCGACTCAAACAGCTTTTGGATTGATCTAATGAGTTTTGTGAAAATATATTCTACTTTTGAGTCATAGCATTTGACTCAGCTGTAAGACAAACATTTACAACACTACTAACTGCAGGAGCAGGAATGTTGGAACAATCAGCAGCTTTACAGCAGGTTTACCTGGTTATGTTAACGCTCTGTTCAACTGGTCAAATAGCGTATCCATTTTCTTTGTATCTTCTGTTTTATCCCTTTTAATAAAATATCTGGAAGACTGTGGCACAATAAGACCTACATACTGTAGTGTATTCTAAAAAGACACAGGAATGGCGGTGTCTCCATAAAAATTGCATGTGGAGCTAAAACATTCATGCTTGATATAACATTTATCAAGACAATAAAAAAAAAGGTTGATAAAAATAAGAGTCATCCAAGCTGGGGGAGTGTGGAAAAGTTAAGAAGGAACTTTAATCACGAAGTTTCAATACTCCAGTACCACAGTGCTTTAGGGTTCAAAGGAAAGAAAGAATGTTAGACCGAAAAAAGGAAGCGTATTTCATTTATTTAGTTCAGCAGGTAGAGCAGCACAGCCTGCAGTAACAGGTGATAATGAACACGTCCTTAAAGCACAGCGATGCACAATCAGTAACCACAACGCTGCCTTCAATCCTTTATGCAGCTTGATAGGAGTCAATTTAGATGTTATTAGTGTGGATACTATTAAACACAGCTGCATAATTAATATTTCATGTCTGCATTTAATGAATAAATACTACTTAATTTTCCATTAAAGTTCACCAAAAGATCAGTTAGCTTTGTGAATCAACTGCAGGATCCGACACGTCCGTCCAAACATGTTTAGTTTAGCTGTCACCGTCTATCTACTCTAACTATTATTATTACTATTATTGATTATTATTATTATTATTATTATTATTATTATTATTATTACTATTATTATTATTATTATTATTATTATTATTACTATTATTATTATTATTATTATTATTATTATTATTATTATTATTATTATTATCATTGTTGTTGTTGCTGTTGCTGTTGTTCATATTGGTATTAAATAATTATCATAATAATATTGTTATATCATCATCAACTGTGTATATGTATATATTATATGTATATATTTAAATATATACATATATACACACATATATATACATACATACATGTATGCACACACAGTTGATGATATATATACATATACATATATATATACAGTATATATATATATATATACATATATATATATATATATATATAGAGAGAGAGAGAGAGAGAAAGAGAGAGAGATAGTGTGTCTGTGTGTGTGTGTGTGTGTGTGTGTGTGTGTGTGTGTGTGTGTGTGTGTGTGTGTGTGTGTGTGTGTGTGTGTGTGTGTGTGTGTGTGTGTGTGTGTGTGTGTAAAGATCATCCTTACCTTAGGTTTGTACTTAATATATTTTCACACATTATTCTGACCTTAATTTACACCTTGCTACATTTTTATAAGGGCAGCGTGGTAACACACAAACACACACACACAGGAAGTGCACACACACACACACACACACACACACACACACACACGTTTTAACCCGTCTCTGGGCCATCGCCGTGGAAATGTTCACATCCACATTATTGACAAATGCATATCAGATCTACTCATAAAACCGACAGCTCCCCGGCGGAATGCAGAGACGATCTCAGACCGCTGTAGGCGTACCCTGAGTGGCAAATCAATCACACCTAAATGGTGCAAATATGAATCGACCCCTGGGGGGCTCATACAAACGACAGTCCGTGCATGACATTGCAAGAGGAACACGGTGTGCATTTTACCCACAGCTACACCCATGGCTGCACAAACTGAGTTTCAGACTAGCATGTGGGGACTTAGCAGTGACAGCAGTCATCATTATCTCTGCCATCATTTGCTCAGGAGTGTTTGTACTAGCAGTCATACCTCAGAAACATAACATCTTCTCCCCTCAACCATAAAGGCACTCAGGCATGTGTCAGCACTAAAAGGTCTCTCTTACGTAGCTGCTCCCTCAGAGACAGAAACACCAGGAGATAGAGCCATAACTCTGCTTTATGCCCTTTTTGCTCTCCTCACCACTGCAAGTATTGATTTGATTCACACACACACACACACACACACACACACACACACACACACGGAATTGCACATCACTTACTGCGGTGAGGACTCTCATGCTATGCTTAATATGAACTTAAATAAAATTTGTTGTTTAACTGTTAACTCTTTTCGGTATATACTGTATATTGTTTGAATATCAAATGGTAAAAAATGCATCTTTGAACCAGACAAAATCAATAGAGATGGATGATCGTGTTGCAAGTGTTAACCTTTGTGCATCAGGAAACTGTGATGCGTTTGAGGTCAGAGGTCATGCACAGTTAATCGTTAGTCACCTGAGAATAAAGGTAAGTTGAGGATCGCATACAGTACGTGAATAATTTGCGACACTCGAGAGTTTCAATCAGAATGAAAACGACAGTGGAGTGTAAACTGTTGGAGATTCCAATCCCTCTGTCACCGTACTGTTTAGTGTTAAAATGTTAGTACGCTTTCAGAAATACTTTCATCAAATGTGATCGTTTATTAGATTAAATATTTTTAAATGCTTTTCTTCCAATATTAAAACACAAATTCATGCAGATTTAGAACAACACAATCAAAGTTTTAAACCGACAATAAATAAATAAATTCAATAAATTCAACACTTAAGTAGACAAAGAACTGGGCTGAGACAAAGTTTGTTGCTCTTCCCATATTTCTCTTTTCTCTTGATCATTCTATACATGTGAAACATATACCTCAGTGCTGTAAATGAATTTAGGTTAAATACTCAAGATAAAGTGATTTGCAGACAAAAATAAAGAACCGAGCAGATCATCAGGTTACAGGCTGCAACAGAACGGCAGAAAGTGTAAATATGCTTTTCCTTCCCTGACATCTGCAATCCGTTGGACTGTCTGCCACGCTTGAGTTTGTTTCTCAGGTCTTTACTTGTTCAGTATTCAGAAATTTAAATGTTCAGCTGTTCCACATTAATATTATTTCTGCTAAAATGTTATCCTGCTGCCAGGGTTGGTGTCCCACTGGAAGCTCATTATGGAGATCACAACTTTTGGGGTCAAGAGTTAAAATTTTGCTTCGCAAATTTTCAGAAAATCAATGGTGCCTGCTGCGAAAAAAAAAAAAAAAAAAAAACATGCAACAGCTGGAAAAAACAGGAAACCTGTACACGACAATATTCTACAGCTAAAACAAGTATAATGACACGATGAAGGGCTCTCAATCTGATTGGTGCACACAATTAATTTGTCATGTGGTTTATTTCAGATAGCTGAGGACAACCTATTGAATCTCTCTTTCTCTTTCTTTGTAATCCACAAACAGGGATACACACAGAAATGCATACCTTGCACACACACAAACACACTCGCCATGTATAATGGTCTTTCTTTCCTCCTGCCCAGCTTCAATTTGATGGCGGTGGGGCCGCCAGGTTCCCCAGATGACCATCCAGATAGAGCTAACGGATGAAAGCAGCAGTAAGACGCTAGCAGTAATGGCGCTACAGCTCCGGCTTACAGACCATATTTCTCCCTGATGACTGTGGCTCTGCCTGACACCTGCAGGAGTGAGCTGTTTGGAGAAGAGGACGGAAAAATGTGGAGAGAAACAAAAGCTTTTGCTCGCCGTGCACACGTGTGCACGTACGTTAAAGACATAAACAGATTTCATTTGCTGCATTCCACAGAATAACTACCTTTTGTCATTATTCATGGAGAACAATAAGGCAACATGTACACAGGTAGTCCTCAACATGCCAACATCGGACCTACAGACATTTAGAGATACAAAAAAAAACGTGCGCCGTCATATCCACTAACGCCACGCAGTTCCCCTTTCTGCCACAGCAACCGCCGAGCAGCACCGCTGTGTTCCCGCATCTCCAACACTCATCTAACCTCATTCTTGAAGTATTTCATTCTTCTTTTCCTCAAGGGTTAATTTATAAGGAGCAAAAGTTTATCGTAAACTAATCTGAATTCAAAACAATCACATGAATCAGTGACATTTAACGGTAGATATTTGGATTATACGTATGTATATGTAATATGATTACTGTACACTATGCTTTAATTCTTATTTATTATATAGTAACATGATATTATGTGCTTTTCACGGTTTTATACTGATTTTACGATTCCAATATTTGTGGCAGACTCTAAGTTGAGTGCAAAGATGTACACTTGATTATTGGTTTTCTGTGTATGTTTTGGAAATCCATTGTATAATCAAGAAGGAATGAAGTCGAAATGACCTGTACCTGTATTTTATTTAAGATGTGTTGTTTTTATGTCCTGTAATTGTTTCTGGTCTTATGGAATAACACTTTAGTAGTAATAGTAGTAATAATGATATTTAATTGACATCAAAAGGCGATTGTAGATTTAAATTTAACAAAGAAAGACTTAAGAATAATCATGACGGTATCATGATTATGTTTTCTCATCATAAAGTATTTTGCCTTTTTGTGAAAACTAATCAAAGTTCAAATTAAATGCTTAATAACAGGATTGAAACAGGACTCGCTTAATTAAATGTATTTTCATTTAGTTTAATTCTGTGTTTGGATTTTTTTTTACTACGATTTGATTACAGAAACACATGATGTGAAGCTGCGATCTATTTGGCTCATTTGTTAGTGAAAAAAGGAATGATTTCACTCTTACCAAGCATGCCCAACAATGACTATTAAAATGGATTTCCACATTAAATTTTCTTCCAAAAACATCACCACAGTCCTTGTGGGACAGCTGAAATAACTGGGCTGGTACTGATATTAGACCAAGTGGCGTCTGACTCTGTTGCTGTCATTTAGAGGCTCTATTCCCAGACAGACCATCTGCTCCAGGGGATTTGGCACATGACAACACTGACATCACAATTCTGGACAACGAGTGCAGAGGATGAAATTAATGGACACATGATGAGGAGGAAGTTCAGGGAAATCAATGTGGAGCGTGTGTGTGTGTGTGTGCTTTGCCATTGTATTACCATGTTAATTGCGAACATATACATTTTAATTTTCCATACGATGCATGCAGGACATGTATTATTCAGTCATGTACACATTTAGTGCTCATAGATGTTCATGTCCCATAAAAAACAACAAGAAATGTTGGTTTTGTTGTGTGTAACCATGGCAACTAGATAAATAAAGTAGACATTTTAACCAAGACTGTAATGTTTCTTTAATCTTTACTAAAGCTAACCAAGCTGTTTTTGCATTAACCTTAGCAGAGCTTATTGATACCATCGTGGCATCATTCCATGAATATTGGATGTAAATACATTTTGTACGTTACTGTCAGATATGAAGACGATCCATCCATCCATCTTCTTGTAGGTGAGACCTTTGCAATCACCTCGTCTGCAGCTGCTTATCGTCCCACTGGAGCCTATCCTAGCTGGCTACAGGCCAGAGGTGGGGGTACACCCCAGATGAGACGCCAGGTCTACATGGAAGACAAACAATCACACACACACACACACACACACACACACGCACACCGACAGACAATTTGGTGTAAATCAATTCACACCAAGGAGAGAACCCTGGAGAGAACACACTGCTTCTGTCCTGCAACAGGTTGTTTTAAGCTTCTAAACAAATGGAAGCTTCCCTGTTGTTCATCCTTATTCGTGGCTCATGTTTATACTTCTAAGTGAATTTAATCCAGCAAATTCTTGTCTAGTATTTCATTCATCGAGTCAACTGGCAAGTTTCCCAGAAAAGAAATTGAAACCAAGAAGCTACAAATGTTGCTCAACTTCTACCCAGGATACGTGATTACACAAAAGCCTGATGTTCTGACTGTTTGTTTGCGTTTTGTGAACACTGATGAGCCTGCACAAATCCTTATGAGCAGGAGCTCAGTTTTCACTTTTACTTTTTGGAGATGGTTCATGCAGACTAGATCAAAACCAGACTGAAGGTGGACCGAAGCGTCTCTGTTTCATTGGCTGCTGAAACCTCTAGGAATGGCTGTATATCTGAACTGAGGGTAAATACTGCAGAGGCCTGATTGATGACCACCCACAGGTGAGACCGGTGACCTTGTCGACTAAAGTCAATAAAGAAAAGGACTTTGTAGAGCAGATCCTTTGAAAGATGCTCTCCTGATCTGGGACACGGCCAATCTGTGGACAGAAACAAACACTGGAAAAAGAGTAAAACACAACAGACTCATGTTGGTAACAGATATGAAGGGGAAGCAAAGTCATGGTGGTTTCAAAATAACGTGTTTTCATGAAATGAGTTTGTAGACAATGATATTTAACTTATGGTTTAGAAGAGTGAATAACAGATTAAACAGATTAAATATCTGACAGTACAAGTCCTGAAATTAAAGTCAATATTCATCTGGGCCTAGCAGGCGCACAGAAGATCACATTGTTAACTGGAGGCCTGATAAAAATTAAAAAAAAAAAAGAAACCATTAAAATCCTCAAAATAAATTCTTTAACAAAAAAGTTGGGTCAGCTGCCTTTCTGTCTAGACTGTCTAGTGAGCTCATGTTAGTGATGACAAGTGGCACCAAAGGCAGATTCTCCTGTTTCTAAAGTACGGTAATAATAAATATAATGTTAATTCTAGGACACTCAATAGAGCGCAGACAGACCTTTTAGCATAAATTATACATTTATCTTAACAACAAAATGACAGGTCAATAATCCGACCCTATGGATTCTGATAAGCCAATAAGAAACTTTAAATAATAGATCGACATCTTTGTCGTCATCAGACTCCAAAGATCATTGGTTCTTATGTTCCTTGAGAGTTCTCTAGTTTCTGGAAATTTTGTGAACTTTTTTAGTGTATAACTGATACAAATGTAAAAAAAAATACATATACATATACAGTATATATACAATATTTAGATAAAGTATATACATATATATATATATATATATATATATATATATATATATATATATATATATATATATATATATATATTTATATATACAGTATGTATTGTTTATATCACAGGCATCCAGCACATAGTGCTGCTCATAAGAAAGCAAACAAACAAACAAACAAACAAACAAACAAACAAACACACCACCATCAGTATATTGTTGTACTATTGAAACTACTCCAGATCAAGGTTGGCTCCAAGCCCCAAAATTCCCTCCAGCATCAGGCTGAGAGCCCAGTAATACCAGTACACACCAGTTCCAGCGCTGGGGGGCTGCTGGGAGCTGAGCAGCTTTAAAGTCATAATTTCTAGCTGCTTCAGCTGCTTTCGCTGTATTTTATCACCTCTGGTGTGTGAACCAGTCACTACTGGTTTTACCCACAGTCACTCCACAGCAGGACGCTCTGTGAAAATATTGTCTGACGTTAAATCGGTCTGTGGTGCAAAATAGGTTGGGTACCACTGGTTTAAATCATTCTTCTGCATTCTGTAGAGTTGTATGATGTCCTGGTAAACTAGAATTATTGCTGTGTTCACACACGCACACGCACGCGCACGCACACACACACACACACACACACACACACACGCACACTAGGACTATATGGTTTTTGAATCTTTTTTCCTCATGATTCATTGGGGATAGGGGCAGTTCCATTGATTAATGTGTAGTTTGTGTTTTCTAAAACCCTTTTAACTGCAGACATATAGTATAGTATTTGAAGTATTAGTATCTTTTCTTGCTTTTAATTCTCAGATTGTGTAGAAAACTAAGTGATTTATAAGACAGGAGCCAAAGATAGGGAGTAGGGAAGGATTATAAACGACCGGTGGCCCTGCCAAGCTGGGGCCTGATCAATACAGTAGATGTGAATCTGAGTCATTACGGCTGACTGAGAGCCAGCGGAGCCCAGAGGGACGGAGTTCCGTCACTCCCTCAGTGAAATTAATACGCTACAATAAAAGCGGCTGCTCTGCTTTCACTCATCATTTCAATATCATTTTGCGAGAACCAGTGACAAAGGCCAAATTACATTAGAATCCTTCAGTGTGGTGCAATGGTCACACACCTCCATTATACACCAGCAGTGTGTTTTATGTGTGTCAGGTGGAGATGATGGATTTCACGTTCGTCTTTCGTGAAACGGGGCTGAAACGCTCGGACGTTCTTGAGGTTTGAAGGTGAAATGAGAGTTAAAAAGTGTGAAGTGGACACAGAGCTGAACCCCAATCCTTGATGTCCACTGGTTTAGGAGCAGCTCCTGTATGCACACAAGACTGATGGGTAGGAAATGAAAGACGTCACATGTCACAAAAATAAAAGTTTAAATGCTTGTTCATAAACTGTTTTCATTAAATTTGACCATTTCTGACTATGATAAGTGTTCTATTATTTATTATATATACATGCTGTATGTGTTTATGAGGCAGATTAACATAACCAGTAAAGGTATGGCTCTACCCAGGATTAAACCAAGTTTGATATGTGATTACTCAGTGACAAGAGTAAAAAGTGAATTTAATTTGATTTAATTCAATTTAATTTAATATACTTTAGTAATCCCCGAAGGGAAATTAAGAATGGGATTGGACACAAAATGAACGGGAGGATTTTCTTTCTTTACTTGCTGCTCAGTAGACTTAGAGCTCTACCAATCAGAGTGATAACAGGATGAGTTGTGCACCATCTGTTGTAAATAAGAGAAGGAGATCAATCAACCTCAGCTTTAACACAATCGTACAACACTGAAGATCAATCAGAGACATAAGCTGCGTGGGAAGAGCATGACAGTGGGAGTTAAGGGTTTTTTTGTTTGTTTTTTTCATAAAAGTCAGAATTTTCTCCAACCGAATACAAAATATGAAGACTTTCACTCTTTAAATCACTGATAAATGATCCGGTAACAATTACATGGTCATTTGTACTGTTAGAAATTCAATAGTTGTGTTCCTAATTGAATGAAATTTCTTAATCCCTCATTAGGAACTCAATGAAATACTTTGAAATTCAAAAAATTCAACCTTAGGGTGTTACGGGAGGGCATAGCAAAACTTTATTTCTGTTGTAATTTTTCTGAAGTTTTCAATGTCATAGAAACTTCATCCATCCATCCATCCATCCATCCATCCATCCATCCATCCATCCATCCATCTATTTTCCTGGAGATGAAGGGATCACAATCATCTTGTCATGAGCATCTCCTCTACCTTGGGGGGGTCACAGGTCTTCTGGAGCCTATTTCTGCTGGCTATGGGTGAGAGGCAGGGTACACCCTGGACGAGACACCAGCTCATCGCAGGGCTGCATGAAAGAGACAGAACCACACACTGGCACACACTCTCACACCTAGGAACAATTTGGAACCAACCAACCCATCTGAAGTGCATGTTTTTGGAGGTTGGAAGGAGCTGAATAGCAGAAGATTAAACTACCAAAAAGAGTCGATAAAGGGTTAAAATGCTTGATGCCACACATAGAATCTGCTGATCATAAATACCTAGTAACAGTTGCAGGTAAATGCTAACATGACTAAGAATATATCAAATACTACAGATGGAATATGTAAATTTAAGATGACAGTTTGGGGATGAAAATAGTGTTTTTTCATTTTATTCTGAATAATGAGTTATCTTGTAAAGGACAGGAAGAAACATGAATGCATTTTGAATCTCACCTCAGTGTGGACTTTTATCTGGAATGTTTTGTGCAGGTAAACATGTGAGATGTCATCATCTCTGTCAGGTCCTCAGATTTTGGTTGCACCACGTTGTCTGTTCTCCGTCACTATTTCAGGAACAAAGACAAGCCGTGAAAGACGTAGATGACGGATCAACACCGAGAGAGTGAGGGAGGCAGACGGAGTGTGTTCACGTCTGGAGTCTTGTTTGTCTTTTTTGTTTTAAATGTAAACTAGTTTTGTAAAGAAAACCGTACATGAGCCTTTTTTTCTGTGAGCCTTGCAGTCAAAGCAATGGGTTGTAATGTCACATCAGCGCCACCTCATCAATCGTAGTTGTTGCTCGGCTGTATTGGTCAATAGGAAGCACCATATCCCCAGCAACAGCACAACAATCCTGTCACTGTTATAATCTAATAAACAATAATCTCATTAGAACACTTTATGTGGATTTGTTCCAAAAGATTAATGAGCAGTTAAAAAGTCTGTCTTATTAAGTTAATGCTGACGCCTTCTGTCCTGCAGTAGCGAATGTAACCTCACATATCCATCAGCGGCGGGCCTCCTGTCAAACCGTCCTTGAGCTTCTGAACCTGAAAACAAATGCAGAAAAATACAAATTTTTGCAAACATACCATCCTTTAAAAAAAAAAATCCTTGTTATGCTCATCACAGCGGCAAAATTCTCCTTTTCTATTCATTCTTTCTCACCGCATTTACACTTTTTCCTTTCATTGACGAAGCGTGTTTAATAGGTTAACATAATGGGATGAAAGGGTCAGTACTTGCACTCATTTTGAAACGGTCGGTCTATTATGTGGAAGGTTCGTGCTTGTGTATCCAGTGTGTGCTGTAAATTGAAGGATTTCAACCAAATAGTGCGGCAGATGTAGTGGGAGTGGGTGCTGGTTCTGTTTGTTACCAGGTTCAACCAGTTCGTCAGCGGCAGACTGGAATAAACAGGTGGAGCGATCATGGGGAACAAACAGCCGTGGAACTTGAGGGTGGGTTAAAAAATAAAATGACACAACACAACAAAGTGCAAACTAGACATACATTAAACTCACCTGAGTGTAGTAATAAATAGTAATAAATAATTACCAGTAACAGTATGTGAGTGAGGATCAGGGTGTTGCAAATGTTACTACATAGGTCACGTCTCCCACGGTGAAAGATTCATCCACATCATCAGTGATGTACCCTGGGGCCCCAGTGAGCTCCATTCACTAAACATAATTATGCAGCTTTCTTTTGACTGTGGTTAATAATAAATCTGATAACAAGCTGAATTCTTTTATTTTGAAATAAAAAAAAATTCCTGAAATTTGCTGATTATTCTTTTGCAACCCTGTTTTATTTTGAAAAATTCATTTGCACTCCACACTTCCTGTCCTCTAGCCGTGCTATTTGTCTTTTCCTCCTCGGCGTCTCTGTATTCATGTCAGATTATCTTTGTGATTGTCTTGTTGTCTTGTTGTTTCCGCCTTTCCCTCGTCTCCTCTTCCGTGCGCCACCTGTTTGTTATTCCAACGCATTCATGATTCCTGTTGATGATGTTTTCTCACTCGACTATCCTCCTGCTTCCTCTTAGAAGTTTCCTTTGTGAATTTCTCTTATTTATTCCATTTTCTTGACTGTATTCTGTATATTACGCCTCTCTGCCATGTTGGATTCATCCACATGGTTTTCTTCTGCCTTCTGACTCTGAGCCCGCTCTGCCCTGTGGCTACTATTCCTGCTTTGGACCACGCTTTCTACCTCTGACCACAGGCTGTTTTCTGATGAGAATTCTCTGGTCAGCACACTCGTGCATCTGTCTCACGTTTGCACCGAGGTCCTCATTTTGAACTGTTTGAATCCTGACAGTTATGTAACGTTAACTGCTTTGTATTTCAGTTCAAGAACACCAATCACCTGATGTATAAGAGCAGGTAAGACGCCTATAAATAGATGCACAGGTTGATATTCAGAACGTCCTGAATCACATGAAACATGGACCATAAACTAACATGCTCATTAAAGGAGATAATGACACATCCAATGGAGTGGTAAAAACATCAAGACATACAAAAACACAAATATTGCAGCGGATTAATACTCAAGTTTAGTAATGAACTGTACTAATATACTAATAATGACAGTATACACCAGAGGATTCTCCTTCTTGTGTATAATGTGAGGTGAACTGTGAGTAGAACACTTTTATTGGCCTATTAGACACAAAAGTATAAATAATACATAAAATTTAAAGTCAATGAATAATTGGCTCTTCTCTAAAAATGGCCATTCTTCCCTTCATGGGTTAAATAAAAAAAAAAAAAAAGTTTTCAAGTTAAAGTTTTGTTGTTGTTTTTTTTAGAAAAAGATACTGTCAAATTACTGGTTAGCTTATTAGCATACCCCATGAGTAGCAGATAACAAGTGGTAATAGTAATAATAATAATAATGATAATAATAATAATAATAATAATAGTAATAATAATAATAATAACAATAATAACAATAATAATAATAATAATAATAATAATAGTAATAATAATAATAATAATAACAATAATAACAATAATAATAATAATAATAATAATAATAATAATAATAGTAATAATAATAATAATAACAATAATAACAATAATAATAATAATAATAATAATAATAAGGATATTAATAATTATTAAGGACAGCAAGTGAGAATCAAACCCATGACCACCATGTGTGGCGTAGGTATCCATACATGGGACAAACACCTACACCACTGGTCTGTTTGCACCCCATTACCCAACGTTTTAAACCTAATCAATCAATCAATAAACCTTTATTTGTATAACCCTAATCACATCAGCAAAGTGTTTTCTTCATTGAGGGGAAAAAGCCTCTCAATATGAAACACACAAACACAAAAATGATAACATATAATTCTTAATTTCATACAACAAAGTCTTGAATTTTTTTTTTTGTTTGTTTGATTTTTTTGTTGTTTGATTTTTTTTCCAACAGGTTTGTGCATTCTGTTGTTGTCAGCGCCTGAGTTTGATTTCTTTGATGGCCCCAGGACTTCATGGATTGTGTTTTGTAAATCCATTTCTTTCTCCTTTTCTTTTCTTTTTTTTTTTTTTTTTGTCAAATAAACCCTTAAAAATTCTAAATTCACCTGTGCCTCGTGTCATTCAGCGCCACCCCTCGCTCAGCTGAAAACATTCACCCTTGTATCCTTACAAATGTTCACATTCCACACTTTGACACAACTGTGTGTCCCGAGTAGAGCTGAGCTGCAGTATTTCCAGCTGCAGAAAGATGGATGGGAAGCGAACAACATTCTGGCCATTCTCCATCTGGGTGTGTTAAATCCCATCCAGAGGGGAGGGGGCAATTATAACACACAAACAGAATCAGCAGCGTTATGTATCTCAGCTACATGTCTCACTTTTACCTGGTGTCTGGTGTGCAGAGAGGAGCAGGTTATTCTAGCTTTATTGGATATTGGACAAAGGCCTGGCCTTCCACAACCTGCCCTGACCTTGTCTCTCTGCTAGTTTACAACATGTGCTGCCTAATGTTGTGCACCGTGCCATAAAAGTTACAAGGCTGAGAGAGACAAAGTGGAGGAAAACTGTTTTTTTGCAACTAGGACCAAAATTCTAGCCAATTTCGTGAAGGCGCAATTGTGGATAAAAGCACATCTTATTACTCTCACCTTGTCCAAAAAAGATACCACGCAGAAAAATGAAAGGGAACATTACTGTTACATAAAATGTGGATATGCTGTTACCTTATTTCCAATGTACCCTGTATGAGATAATGAAGGACACCAAATGCTATCTGCACTCATTCTTTTCCCAGCATATCTCTAATGTAAAAAATTAAGAATCAAGAGAATATACCTCATGCTTTCCTATTTGAGCACATTACGCTGAGCATTTATAATAGAATGTATATTATTAAATAATATTATGAAATAGATATCTTTCATTAACATGATAATTAATTATGGTTATGATAACCATACTACAATTAATAGATATAATAATTGTAAAGTAATTCTGTTAAATGTGAAGCTTGTTTATGTTAAGATTAGGTCATAAAAATATATTTTAAAGCAATGTTAGGATTCAATGTTATTATATTATATATTATAATATACTGTATATTATAATATATATTATATATAATATTATATTTTATTATATTAAAGCTATAATAATATAGAATATTATATATTATTATATAGTATATTATAATATATTACATATATTATAATATATTATATATTATATATTTTATGATATATCATATAATAATATATAGAATATTTTATGTTATTATATTAAAACTAAAGCTGAATTATTCTACAGTAATTCCACAATAAACCCAACAATAAAGTGATTTGCTAGTTTGACAAAGCCAGAAGCTGGATATTTTGGGTTGTTTTTGGGCCAACTAGTGTCTTAAAGAGGTAATACCACATGTTGTCTACTGGTTGAGGCTTAAATGAATGGACTCTATAAGCATGAAACAACTGCTAATGATTCAAATGCATCTGGTTATCCTGCAAAACATTTTAGAATGCTTATATGAGGGTTATTTAAGCTTTAGTTGCAGTCGTCTGTGTAATGTTTTCATTGGAGAGCAGAGAACGCCGTAATATCTACTGAGAGTTTTTGTTGAAAGTTAAAAAAAAAAAAAAAAAGAGACCACTCACACCGATCACTACTTAATGCAGTCATGAATCATGATTGCTTCATTCAAAATTATATGATAGCAATCAGTGTCACACGCTGATGGATAACCTGACTGAAAGAGGAAGCTCTTATCTCTAGGAGGCAATAACATTAAAAATAAATATGTTAAGTTGTGATGAATGGCGACGCATCAAAGAAGCTTAGGAAGACATTCATACGCCACCTCTCCCTCCTCCCACACTGAAGCTCCCAGCAGTGGGCTCATTTCAGAGGAAGGCAGCCAGCCAGCCCCCCACCACTCCAAACCTGTGTCAGCTGCAGCGTCGACATAAATCGCTGTGGCTTCTCTGAGAGATAACAGCAACCTGAGACGAGACCAGCGCGTGAAACATTAGCCTGATCCACAGGGAGATGTTATTTATCTGGCAGTGAACACAGGGAATAAAGGAATGGAAAGTCACCATACATGACCTCAGATAGGGAAAAACAGTTGTGTAAAAAAGAGAGAAAACATGCAGAAAGGCAGGTCGAGTGAGGAGGTTTGAAAAAAAAGTTTATTCCATGTTGAGGAAAGGTTAAAGCCGATGACTAAATAAAGGAGAAAAGGGAATTAGAGAGTGTGGGAGAGGAGTCTGGAGGGGAATGGGGGGTGTGATTGTTTTCCCAGTGGATGTGAAGATGAGAGATAGTAAAGGAGGAGAGAAAATGAAAAGATTTACATTATAAATTGTTTTCTGTCTGCCTGAATCTTTTTATAATGTTAATTTGATCATTTGACATCATAACTTGGAGCTGCTTTTTCTCTAAGTGTTAAAAGTAAAGACGCTGGTGCTAAAACTCCCTGCTTCCCCTGCTGTGATTCAACCGTTACTTTAGGCACAATCAATTGTGCTGTGTGGGTGCGTTAAATTAAATTAAATTAAATTAAACAAAGGACAGTGCTATAAAATTAGCAGATTTTTTTAAATTTCTGTTGCAGGAGGTTGAAAAAGTTTCAGGAATTTCAGCACAACAATAATCTTTTGTGCCAGGGGTAAACAAGTATTTCTAAATAAAGGGCCAGAAGCTCAACTAATAAAGGAATAAAGTCATAAATGACTGATTTCACCAAACGTCTCCATAAAATAACAGTTTAAAATGTCAACAGGAGACAAAAAAAATACTTTGATGAGTTTTGCATTTAATAGTCAGGGTTCTTTGAAAACAACTGTTAGTTACTATCGATTTGCTATTGATTATTTTGATTATGGTTGCCCAAAGTTACCGAACTTACCACAATCATTAAAAATAAATGTAAATCGGTGAAGTTTTGTCAGGAATTCATATTCCTTTGCTTAATAAGGCCGTCATTTTTTATTAGTCAAAACTTTTCAGGCGTGTTCAGTCTTAACTTCTTGATCTCATTTTTTGTTGCTATCAATGAGCTTTATCACCTGATCACGTCTATCCAATAGCAAAGTGTCAACCTTCATGTCTAGCCTGTTATCTTGATGGTTTCTTTTAAATAAGGTTCTCCCTGGTATATGCACCTTTCCCTCCCCCTCACCACCAGGTCATTACATATTCATTAACTGCATCATTTCATCAGCCTCTTCAGTCTTTCTAGTCTCAGCAGAGTCATCTGCCACCACCACCAGTGTCTAGACTCCAAGGACAGACGGCCTTCAATCCTGTTCCTGAAAGTCTAAATCAACAAGGACTTTCTGCCAGACATTTTATCATCATAAGATTTAGTGCAATGAAAAAATATTTGGAATATCTTATAATTCAATTTTCTGTCTTGATTAGAGTAACTTTAGATGCATACGCTTTCTGAATTAATTAAGAGTGCATTGATCCACTCGTTCTATTTATCATACCAACCCAACAAACTTTGATCGTTTTCTACCTAACAGACAAGCATACGGGTAAAAGCATCCATTCATTTTCATTCATTTATTCATTTCAGAAAGTGTGTAAGGTTAAATAATTAAAAGTTTTCTGCTATGTGCAGGAGAAAATTCATCTTAAAATCAAATCATCATAAAGGAGATTTGCTGCGGTTGCTGACTCCTCACACTCTCTTGCTGCAAACATGACTCCTTTTTTTGTGATTTCATTAACAAAACAAAAGTTAAAAAATAATTGTATGACATCATACATTTCATCTATCAGAAAATTTACAGATCACGTTTAAATGGACCCCTGAATAGTGGATGAAAACGCCTTCAGGAAAATGAATGAATGAATGACTGAATGGATTGACCTTCAATCCACTACAGGAAACACTGAGATGACTCTTCCAGGTGTGCAACTGTGTTTAACCGTAAAGGTGAATGCACTACAATTTAAGAATACACGTACAAATACACAAAACACAATTGAAAACACTGTTATACTGTAATGTGATTGAAAAATATTATTCAGTCTGCCTTACTTAGATCAAAACTTCCCACTATTATTTACTGTAACAATTTAAAAACAAAAAAATCTATATCATCTACATTTAAGATGATTTTGATGAGATTCTACACTTAGCGTGTTAACAGTTTTACAATTACAATGTTAAATGGTTTCTGTTTATCATCATCATGATGGCACGATGATGTTTATGCTAATACAGCAATAATCTGAAAATATTTGCTTCTATTGAATCCTAAACACCTCATAGAGACAAAGATTTGATTTTTAAAATCACATTTATTCATGACGTCAATATTACAAGATACTTACATTAACAACATCCAAGAGAGATTCACATAAACATGAACATACACTTAAAAAAAAACTATCATATGAAATGTTAGCAAAATATACTTGAATTAAACCAGAGAGAGAGAGATAGGCAAGATAGAGTCCTTTTTCTGTAGTTTAGAGTTTGGAGTTTAGATTTAGATTTGTAATTAGATTGTAATTACACACCCGCTACAGTAGGTGGCAGTGAAGCTTTCATGTGTTCATATGATGTTCCATTAGCTGTGATCAACAGTGCAAAATGTTTCTTCTTCCTGTGGGTGCGTAACAGAAGGCAATTGAGAAGCACTGGTTCAAGGAGACGTGTCGGGGTCAGAGGTCAGGTTGGGGTAAGTAACGGATGCAGTTGTATTTATTGACACACACGAAGGTAAAACAATCCAAGACCTGAGCTCAGGAACAAAGTCATTTACCTAGACAGTAATTTAACATTGCGATGAGTGATTTTCCAACATCCGAACATATTACCACAGATGACTTCCTTCAGCCACGAAATGATGGAATTACACCCCGAGATGGCCTTCACTTGGCTCTGAAATCACCCACATCTCTGACTCTCCATGCAGAAGAGTGTTTCTGATGCTGGAAACTGTTTGCGGGAATCGCTGTAGCATGGGATGACCTTGGGATGGGAGGTATCGCATCATTACCTCTACACCAATGAGATGAGATGGTGCCCACCTCAGCTCAGCTGGTGTCCTCAAGCACTCCCTCCTCTGCCATGAGAAACTCCCCCAACCACTCGCTATTCCGTTGTCCAAAGTGACCTTACATCCAGTTTTGCAGCAGAATATCACTCTGGTACCAAACTCAGTGGGTTCTACCAGCTGCTACGATAAAAACTTCCTCACCTAAATGCTTATGGACTAGTTGTTGGAGCACGTCTTGCAGAAAGGTCAAAGTTAATTCAAAGTAACTTCTGTGGGGGTCTTGTAGTAGAAGTTGCATGTGAACTTCTTGGCTCAAAAAGAGGAAGTCATTGCTGTCTTGATGTGCATGTAGTGTTTGGAGCCCATTTTAGACATTAAAAACGAACTTGTAATGCCAGACTTGAGTTTGTTCTGTCTAATATTTTAGCTTTTACTCCTTCTGTCTTCAGTTCAGGTGTTACATCCTTTGAAGATCCAGTCTACCGTGGCCAGGCCGGATCGAGTGACATTTATTGAGATGACCTTACTTTCTAAAAGAGTCCCCTGGGCAACATTGATGGTGCAATTGGTAAGTTGGTGATCAATCCTTGTTGAAGTCATTGTAATAAGAATTGTGGAGTCAAAACAGTTGCAGTAAAAGTTATTGCAATAAAGTTGATTGTAGCAAAAGCCGTAGAGGTAATAGGGGTAAAAGTCAAGTAAACTATTATAGAGAAACTAGAACTAATAGTAACAAAAATGGAGACACTTTAATCCAATTAGTTATTAAATTTTTACATTGCATATGAGCGACATGGATTCCTGACAGCCGGGAGGTTCTTGGTTTGATTCCAGGTGTTCCAGGTGTTTTAGTTCACATTCATTTAATAGCATGCATTACAAAAAAAAAAAAAAAAAGGCCAAAATGTAAAGGTTTTCTGTATAAATTTCTCATTAAAATAAATTATTAACTGTTGGGAGTGAACAACAAACGTTCAGTTTCGCTTGAGTTTCACGGCTGGACAGATTGTTGATGTTGGATATTCACTCGAGCTTCAAGTGTGGCTCTTCAGATCATCTTCAAACACTTTTAATTTTCGTCAGGGGCCGACATCACGTCTCACCAGCGCGTTTGTCTCAAGCACAGACCCTCATTCTTTCGTTTTTTTTAAATTTGTTCTCGTGTCAATCAACTTTCCATGAATGTGTGAGGAGCATAAACTGATAGGGACATTTGTTGAAAACCATGAACTGAGACTGTTGTAATTAAAAACATTCATGTGAAATACTGGGAATAATATTAGCAATGACTGGTTTTGCATTGACGCCTGTATTCACATCAAAAGGCCCACAGAGGTTTTTTTCTAGTATCAGCCTGTTCCTTGGAACTAGACACATACCGCATTTAGAATGTTTCACCACAGAATCCTTGTGTGCAGCTCTTTCAGGCAGCGCTGAGTCTGAGTCTACACTTTTAGTTTTAAAAGCACTCTTCCATCATTTATGGTCCCACGGGTTAGATAAGATTAACCAACTCAGTGGCTGAATTTCTCAAGCAGAGCCTTGAACAAAACAGCTACACTTGTTGCACCCCCCCCCTGCAAAAAGGATCAATATCTGAATCGGATGGAGAATCACTCAGTTCGCAAAAAGGGAGAGAAGGGAGACAGAAAGGTGGATTTGTCTTTGTAATGTCAGTGGAGGAGCACTTTGACAACTTGAAGAGGAAGATTAATATTTAGAGACAAGTCAGGGATGAGGTCAAATGCTCAAACCTACGGGTTTGTCAGCTGTGTACGTCAATGAATATATTTGTTGTATTCACATTTTCCTGTTGATTAAGGCAGTATAATAGTTCAGAGAGGTGCAGAGCATCTGCAGACTGAATAAAAAGTAAGAAAATATAATTATGTGTTCAAAACAAGACAAGTTTATAAAGTTTCAATGGCATCAAACTGAACGAGGCCCCAGGTCACGTTGGCTTGCACAGATGTTGAGTGTCTGACTCTTCCCCATTGTGAGATTTCTTCTTAATCTAGTCTGGTCTAGGGCCACTTAGCTCTAATTACTGCACCCTAATGCCAGGGCCAATCACTAGTAGGTTAATTGTTTGATCTCTGCCATATGTACAGCCTGCCACCATGTTAATCAACTTCACACCTACACGAGTCGACAACGCAGCATCACGGACGAGCAGCGCCGACGAGCTGAGAAATGTTTCAAGGTGAATGCATGTAGGAGTCAAATCTCACTAAAACTGTCTAAAGAAGAAAAAGTAAGACATTAAAATTTTCTTAATGAATGAATGACATGTTTTAATTTCTGTTCACTCATTTTGTGCAGTGGTTGGGAGTGATGTTGGGTCAGGTTGGGTCATAGATCTACTACCTCTCCAATAGAGGCAGGAGGAAACTATAATCCAGGTGATTTGATGTTTCTGGTCAGTTAAAATAATAATAATAATAATAATAATAATAATAATGATAATAATAATAATAATAAAAAACTAATAATAATAATAGTTGTTATTATTATTATTATTATTATTATTATTATATTATTATAAAAATAATATAATAATAATATAATTAATAACACATGGACCAAGGTCTAATTTCCCCATTTTTCACTTTCACTTTTAATGTAAGACCTAAACAAATTGAGTGCATCATATATCTGTGATATGAAGTCAGAACAAGCAGCATGCAGACGGTCATACCGCTGTAGCGCGGTGTGAGCGGTGCAGTGCAGCATGGTAATGCATTCTGGTTTTTGCAGGTACTTTTACCATTTGAGCTAAAAGGAACAGCAAAGCCCTTTTCCTCTTTTATTCACAGGTCATTAACTACCAATCTCAGAAATCTTTCTATATTCATACACCACAGACAGCTTAGTTTTATAGCAAACCAAGCATTTTCCTGCAGTGAAACTCTTCATTAACATCACCATGTGCCAAAGCTACATTAACTTCAAGCATGTGTCCTTCTGTTCCTCACATGAACGTCCCAAAAGCATGAATTACTTATACTGGAAAATCAGATCAGGGTTTTACCTTGAGGTTACAGAAATTTTAGGTATAATTTATTTAGACATTGGACTACCAGTTTAGTGCTATGTTTAATCTACCAAGCAATACTGTTGAATTTATTAAAAAAAAGTTTAAATGTATGCAAACGTGAGGATTTCTGCTCAGAGAGAGATTGTTCAAAGAGATTGTGCCCTTGTTTTCTGAGGTGGTCATTCATATTATTTGAAAAATAGATGACACGGTATTCCAAAATAGCTTTGCCTTGATGGAAAATGGCACATCGGGGGGAAAGGACAGATATTACACGCATCATTAGCTGCTAATATAAAAGGGAGCACCGCAGCAGCCTAATGACGCTGTGATAAGCTCCGTTCTGGAAGTAAACATAATCTGTTGACTGAATTCTTTTTGTCACACCACCAATAACAGCTGAAGCAGAATGAAGCTCTCTGCTGTGAATGGGATGCTGCCATGTGGAGCAAAGCGATGTGGGACCCTTTTGAAGGAAATAGGAGCTGGAGGGGAGGAGAAAATTCCACATGCAAACACATTTATTATATTTTCCTTACTCAATTATAAACTCAGTAAATTCTCTACAGCTGCTTCTTCTGGCTGGACGTTGCTATACATGTCCATAAATAAAACACCTGTTTATTGGTCAGACATGAACATAATACGTAAATATCCTTTGCGGTCACAAGTAGAGAGCAGCACGTTTGGTATTTTAGTATTTACATACACTAGATGCACCTTAGACACGTCAGATCATGCGTGTTAGAAACTGATGTTATTTCCACATCTTTCTCTTTCCTTCAACTTTTTCGTTGTTGTCCATGTCTGTATAACTTTAGAGTTTAACTTCGTTTTATGGTGCTCTGTTTTACTCTATTCTATTACACTTTTATAGCATCTAATCATATTCTACTTCTTAATTTATTTGCCATTTCAATGCCCACAGAGGCCCAGGGAACGATGTTTTGTACACATCATGCACGTGGTCTGAATGACAATAAAGCGATTCTGAGTCTTATTTATCAGAGTGCACTAACCCAAAACAGGCTCGATCTACCTTGAATTCTGAAAGATCGTTGTAAATCATCTGGAAACGGAGGCTGACTCAGAACTCAGACCTGTAGCTGCAGACAGGCCAGATTGTGTTCTACATTCATTTAAATTGGAAAAATTTACCCTAACCCTAATTTTCTTCTGCAATTCAATCTGATTTGGCTTTGACAAGACTGCCTTCAAAGCACGGTATGAGCACAAAATATGGAACATGTAAAAGTTTTGATAAACATTTCATTATCTAAATGTGGTTGATTTCTATCGTTAGTGTGTTTGCCATGCTAGCTCCTGTAGATTACGTTGACAACTTACTGTAGACCATAAACCTCTACAAATTCCATCATTAGCAGCAGTAAAGTGAGATCTTCCCCTCATAAATCCAGTCCAATCCAATGTACTTTATTTCTATAGCACAGTTTAAGTAAACACATAGGTATCCAAAGTGCTGCACATTCAATAAATAACAAACGCACCATAAAACAAAGAACATAATGCGATTAAATAAAATATCAAATAAAAAGCTAATAAAAACAGTTAAAATAATTTGAAAAATGGAAATAAAAGTCGATAAAAAACAATTAAAATAATGTGAAATAATATACAAAATCAGCACTATAAATGGTGTTAAATGCCAGGGGAAAAGAGGTGGATTTTAAAGAAATTTAAAATGAGACAACATCAGGCTTCATCAACAAGCATCCAGCTAACCAAAAGAGATGGACATTAAAAGCTAAGGAAGAAGGACAACAGGAAAGACCTTGACTATAAGGAAAATTATTTGACCAAAAAACAAAGATGCTGTGCTGGAATACTCTGGGACTAGATGGGTAAAGTGGAGCAGGAGTGCTGGTAGAGTCAAGTAAAGGCCAGGAGACAAATAGTGGCTTGTTTGTCCTTGCTGTGGTTCGGCATTTTTCTGGCAAAGCATTCAGGGTGTACCCCATCTCTTGCCTATATCCAGCTAGGAGAGGCTTCAGTAACCCCCCGGTGACCCACAAAGAAGGAACAGAGCTGTAAAAGAGACAATTACAGTCGACACCTCTAGGAAAAACTGATGGATATACTATTACAGTCGGTATAAAACCATATATAAAACTAACAAAAATAGAATTTGAAGTTTGAAGTACATCTATTTGTAAGTTCATACATGGAACTTCATCAAAATAACGGTCCCTCAGTTAAGATGAATGAACAATCAGTCTAATAGTCACATCTCTTCTCCCACTGAAGATGTAGAGGCTAAAAGGAAAATTTGAAATGTTGCTTCAAGTGGACAAAGGTTATGCTTGCCTTTTTGTTATAATGAAATAATGTCCTCTGAAGTGACTCTGAGCAAGACGTATAACTAAAAATACTTCCTGTCCAGCAGGTCCCTCCTGATGCAGCTGAGCAGAACTGAAGGAAATGGGTATTGTCTGAAAAAGAAGAATAAGGTATTCCATCTATTCCAAAAAATAAATGGGATGTATTATTGGTAAATGATGAGTTTGGTTGCAGAGAATTGAGGTCATACGACTCTGACCACAATATTTGTAGTGTAGGTGGATGTCATCTCTTATTCCTTCCTGCTATCATCGAATTAAATTTGAACATTTTGGAGGTATATCTCCAAAGAAGTCTGGATATTAATTATTGTGCATTTCAATCATGTTATGTATAAGTGGATCCCACTTCACCTCATCACTGATTAACTGATTATGTTTAATTATGGCCAGAATCATTTAAATTCTCCAAAACGGTTGCGATATTGTGAGAGGACGCTTGCAGTATGAGCGGGTCAACTGAGGCTCCGGTTAATTTCAGGTTTCTCTATATTCATTTTCTATATAATCAATCAAATCCTTAACAGCATATAGAAAGCAATCCTGACCCAGGCCGGTGTTTACTTTGCACACAATCTGAGAAGCATAAGACCGCTGACAGCCCTGCTTCATATATTCAGTGTCTCTCCTGCCTCTGAAAGGACCTCATGAATCCTAATACTACAGTAAAGGGCCTGCGCTCACAGGGAGTGTGGTCAGTAATGTATTAAAACATGCAAATGCTAATGTTGGTATCTTAATGAAACTATTTCCTGGAGTGTAAAACCTGAAGTGAATAACAATAATGCAATTATAAAAACCACTAGGGAACCTATTAAGTTGTGGAAATGTAACATAAACCCAATATTATTTAGATACAGTAGAAATCATGAGAAAACATAAAGTAGTGTTTTCCCATTCATTCCTTCAGCAACAGAGGTAACAACAGGTAATCCATCATGAATTCATTGGTTACGGTGAAGCATCAGACTGGATGATAGAAGCAAAATACAGAACATGGGATATCGATAGACTATTGAGTGCACCTGAATAGAAGCCTCACCAACAAAATATTAACAGAAAAATCTTTGTTCATGCTTTATAAGCTGCAGGTGTTCAGGTGTTGTAACATCAGATAATTACACGGGAAGATTTTTAAAATTTTTAACTATTTTCCAAACGGTGTTTGTAACACGGCAGTCAAACAACGCTGCCTTCCCCAACGTCTCATCATCAATTTATTGATGCTAAGTTAACGTTTAGCAGCGTCATTTCATACTTTAACATCTAGAGCAATCGTCTTTAACTTAAAAGCTGCATCATGTGACTTTCTTCACGTGTTTTCCATCATAAGGGACGTGCATGACGTGCAAAAATGTCTGTTCAAAACGCAATCAAACTATGGTAGCGTTTTCCCCTTCACTCTTGTACTTCCTGCTAGAGCGCCCCCTAGGTCAACCTCAAAAAATTGACATTCCAAACTTAAAATTAATGTTTGCAGGATTAAAGGTGGGTCAGTACATTTCATATGTTGCTAGGGGTTACAACTAAGTTAAAAAAAAAAATTTAAAGTGGTGTCTTTTAAATGGCCAGCTCAAAAGAAGAAACTCCACTGGAAATGTTTATAATATAAATTAATCTTTGGTCGCTATTTGGGCCTTGGAGGACCTCTGCTGTGAAAATATTTTACTAGAACTTCAACAAAAGTAACTCATATTAAAACTGTTGACATCATGTTATAATGGCTTGTTTTTCACACACTTGTTCTAATTATGAAACATCCCACTGAATAACTTAATATTATGCAGCTCACGCACAAAGAGCTTTGGAGAACTCACAAACTTGTTCGCAATTCGCAAGTGACAATGTCTTGCTGGCCCGTCTTTTGCAAGCTGCATGTAAAGTAGTGCTCGCAAATGATTTGTGATATGAGGTGAATATTTTAATTGGTGGTGGGGGGTTGGGGTTATACATAAATTAGTTGCATTTATGTTTGTAAATTGTTATAATAAGTTTTCTTGAAGGATGCCTTTCGTTTGTCGTGTTTTTCATCCAAAGTCAAAGCTGCGGCGCCGCACCGCCTCGGTGGCGCCCAGCGTCCGCCTCACTTAACCTGGACTGTGTTGAACACGCCCCGAGGCCTGCTGTCAAAAAAAAAAAAACCCCGCCTGATGACAACCTGACAACTCCATCCATCTTATTTACCCGCTGGACAGTGCAGATCTGCTGTGGCAATCAATAACGCTCACAATTAGTTTCCCTTCTGGGTGTGAAGGCAAAGAGAGGTACAGGGGGGGTGGGGGGGTGGGGGTACAAGGGGTCGGCCAGCGGTCCCCGACGCAGCTGGATGGAGAGTGTGTGTGGTCCAAGTCCACCGCAACCACATGTCGCAGCATTAGCAAACATCTCTGGAGAGGCTTTGACATTTCCATACGTCCAGTAGAAAAGACAGCGTGTGTGCGTGTGCGTGTGTGTGCGTGTGCGTGTGCGTGTGCGTGTGTGTGTGTGTGTGTGTGTGTGTGTGTGTGTGTGTGTCTGCATTCTTGCGTGAGTGTGTTTTCTCCACTCTTGTGCATTGTTTTGTTTTTTCCACCTTGGCTTGTTGACCTGGAAAAATCTCCTCCAAAGGGCGACGAGACGCCGAGGAAGACTCTCCAGAGGAGGAAGCCGATGGATCTACATCCAGCTGTAAAATAGATGAACCGTCATTCGTCATGGGGGGGGGGGACAGAAGTTAACCCCGTCCAAAGAGGGCTGACGACACACACAAGCACGCACACGTCCCAGCATGCTCCAGTGTCATTTGGATGTACTTGCAAACCTGTCATGACTGCAGAGAAGTGATTGATACTCGTTTTTTTTTTTTTTCCTCACGATTATCTTTTGACGTGATGAAATGGATTCAATCAGAAACGATATCAGGAGGAGGGAAATATCAGGTAGAAGACGTGTCGCCTGAATTCAAGTGATTCATGAATCACAGAAGGTGATAAAGTCTGAATATGAGCTGAAGAGACTGAGAAACTATTCTTTTGTCCTTAATTTACCCTTTTGGCCGACAACATGTTGTTTGAGCACTGATATAAAGAAAAGAATAAATCAAGAGATTTATTTTTTCTATAACGGATGCAGCCAGTTCCTAAATACTTCTGCTTCAGCGGTTAAAACTCCACAAAATGTATTTACACGTTTAAATTTTAGCTGAAGAGCATTGTAACGCAGATAAGAACAAAACTAAATTCTAATGATTTAATAATCCCAGTTTGTAGACTATAAGGATCCAGAACATCTAGTTATAATAAGAAGAATCTCTGAATTATTCTTTCTTCCCCTGATGAGAAACATTTTGATCCCAGCGGGTCGCTTTCTCTCCGTTACCCTCTCCGCCATCAACACTACCATCGTGAACATCTGCTGCTGCCATCGCTGGGGCATCCCTGGTGCACGACCCCCTCCCCCCCCGCTCCCCCTGTCACTCGCCCCTCACCTGCCATCCCAGATACCCATCTCCATTTTCTCACCCCGTCCCTTCCCCCTTTCTCACTCTCATTCACCTTCCTGCCTCTCCTTTACGCCCCGTCTCCTCCTTCTGCCACCTGCCATTCACGAGCCGTGAGGAGAGAACGGAGGAGGATTCACCACAAGAAACGAGAAGGTGCGTCCCAGAATGCTTTGTGATGGAACCCCAAGAGCTGATGGTTCTTCACTTTCTGAGGCAGCTGGTCTCATCATTCTGGACCCCCTGCAGTTCCCCTTCAGTGTGTGTGTGTGTGTGTGTGTGTGTGTGTGTGTGTGTGTGTGTGTGTGTGTGTGTGTGTGGGAGTGGAGGACGCCAGCATCTGAAGTGTGTGTGACACTTCATTTGCAGGTCAATTCAGAGTCGTGTAACAGGCAGAAGTACCCCGATGTCACGGCCGTCATGGGGTGTACTGGAGGTGACCAGGAAGAGGAGTTTGAGGACTTCATTGTGGTGCATCCAGAAACATCTCCTCCTGAATGCATCCAAAACCAGAGAGCAGAAGCACCACCAGTCAACATCCAGAGCTGGTGATCCACTCACAAGTACCTCAGATACCTGATGGTATTGTAGAATTGCACTACTCTGCTGGATAATCCCATTTTCTCTGGGATCAACATTCTGTTGACATAATTTGATGACAGTATTTTCCGCACTATAAGGCGCACTGGACTATAAGGACATTCAATGAATGACCTATTTTAAAACCTTTTCATATATAAGGCGCACCGTCGTTTTTTGAGAAAATTAAAGGCTTTTAGGTTCGGCTTATAGTACGGAAAATACTGTAATTTAGTTTGATCAAACTGCTGGAGGCCCAAGTAATTGTAGTTTCATAGTGAATGTGATAATTTGCCCAGAAATATATTTTTCAATAATTATTTAACTCCAGACAGGTCAAAAGAGTTTTAAGTTTGTTTCTCTGCTCTGTTTCCGGAAATTCTTAACTGTAATTCACATCATGATGTTTTCTCTGGGTATAAACTCCTCTGCCTCCTACACTTTTAAACTTTCAAATGCTTATCTAGCAAAAGTGGCTCACATCAAAAAGCCACATTTCCTTCTTTATGTTTTGAGAAATTATTAATGTTGTTAAACCCCTTTAAAAATCCTAAGAGAACGGCAAATACATATTCGATTTCCCTAGAGGGCAGTGAAGAAAAACTGCACTAGTAAGTTGTTCTGCAGGGATACTGCACCACGGTGAAAAAAAAGGCATTATCTCAGCATTACAAAGATGCTTAACAAATAAGAGATGTACCCTCCTTTAATAAATGAGGCTTCAGCGATGAGAAGCGTGAGGATGGTTGCGTCTTGAGACGGTACTTCAGGCAGCGATGCAAAACTTGTTTTTTGTAGTAAAATCTAATTTATCCAGGTCCTTCGTTAAAAAAAATCCACCTGATTTCCCTGCTAACAGAATTTAAAAAACAAAAATAATCCATGAAGTAGCTGAAGGACATAACCCAAAAACGTAAGCCGTGTCCGTTGGAGTGTTCAGGTTGTATACCTCACCATTCTGGATGCCCTTGAAGGTTGAAGACGGGGGTCCCGGTAGCCCATGGTGCCACTAAATCACCCGAGTGTCAGCGTTCAACTTGATCGTGACAAATAATGGTGTTTTCATGTGAGCCCACGCATCGGACATCAATAGAGTCTAATGGCATGTCAGCCTTATTAATGGATTACTGCACAGAGCTCATAAAAACACAATATCCCATCAAGACTAAAGGCCCTAATGATCCCGGGGTGTCTAGTAAAGTCACTGGAGGTCCCGTCCCCTGATGGATATCACTGCTGTTTAAGAGAATGTAAAGAGAGGATGAGCTAGTATGCAAGAGAGGAGACTCCCAGAGTAGTCTTAAGGGTCATAAAAAATGGGACTGGATATTATCTGGTAGTGAAGGTGTAGAAAAACGGGCTGCTTTATGGTTATGATTTTGGAATCGTACCAATAGTGACTTTAAAGAACAATGTGACACTGGGATTGAGAAGCTTAACATCCCTGTTGTGTCAGTATGATCAGATATAAAGACACAGCGAGCCATGTTAACAATGAAACACACAAAACAATCTTCACTTAATGGAATATGATCATTGTTTTAGAAACGTGCAGTATGCATAAAGGAACAGTCGATTGGATCGCTGTCGTGTGAGTCTTTACTGAAGTTTTGGACAGGGGTCATTTCAAGTTTTTTGATCTTGCAGAAGATAAAAGTAAGAGAATAAAAGTAAGAGAATATGAAATATACATAAATACATCTGGGCATGTACTGTAAGTTAAAAATGACCAACTGTTTTGTATTTTTGTCAACATTTTTGTAATGTGAGATAACTCTTTGTTAAAAAAGCCATCAGCTCAGACATGAGTCATCCTTTATTATCCTGGAGTCATAGTATTTGCAGCACTTTAAAACCAAATGTAATAAGACTCAAACAAAAGGTGCAGCCACAGATTTAGAAGAACATTCTAGGAACACACAATATGTGTCCATGTTCTAGTTGCTTCAAGTCTCTTCTCCTACATAAATACATAATTAAGCATTTATGTGCTTGCAGTCACGACAAATTAACAGAAACATCTTCTCTCCTTTATTTTCACTAAATGGTTTAATTTGACAACCTAACAAAAGTCAGTTATTACTACGTCAAACGTGATAAAGGAAATAATAACTGCATCTTTTTTGGAAGGCGGGATATTTGATAGACAGAGGCCTTAAAATAATTAGCATATGAGGTTTTTTTAAAAAAACAAATAATTTCTATTTATAGTCAATGTGGATTTTATTGCTGTAGATGTTTCAAACTAAATTTAGTAAAATTCTAGGGAACAGCTCTTCCCGTCTCACGCACATCTACCAGCTGGTCGTCGTTGGTACGCACGGCTTCGTTCACCAGAGGTCAGCTCCTTTCATCGCTCCCAGTGATTACACACTCATCTGATCATTCATTTAGGCGGGAACGCCTTCCTGCTTCTCCTCCTCCTCCCGTTCCCTCCGGCCTCGCCGCTCCTCTTCCTGCTGTTATCCTTTTCTCCTCCGCCTCACGCCGAGATCCCAAACGGGGATTTGAACCAACGTTGGAGGAATGTTAACCTAAATGACAATTAGCATCGTCTGTGTCGTCTTAATACCCGGGGCCTCCAGCCGGCGCTGGTAAACATGTGTTATGACAACTTTTGCTCGTTTTGTCAGGGGTTTCACTGAGGAGACGGTTTTTCATTCTGCTGCAGTGTCGGCTAATTATTTCTGGCCCCGTGTTGCTGGAAAACGTTCTGTCTCTCCCAGGCTGGGGGCCCCCGCCACACTGTGCTGCACGTCTTCCCCTTACTCGCTCTCTTTACAGATAGCGGCTGCACTCCATGTGTCGTGTGGCTCTTCATCTCTCTCGTTGCCCGGTCTTTCTCAGTCTGTTTGCTTGTTCCTCTCTCTCCCTCTGCTTTCTCAGAGTGCCTCTCTTGACACTCGGGTAAATAAAGATTTTACTTCAGGCAGAACGAAGCCAGAATCCAGCCAGACTAAGGTTGCTTTATTTTTTTACCAAACACAGGTACATCCACCAACACATAGATGCTCAAGCACGTATGAAGAAATTAGTATGCAATATGAACAACCAGGTCTGTATTTCACAGCATATTCCCCTGGGGGGGCTTATTAAGAAATGGGCATGTTTACAATGTTGTTGTTTTTTGCAAAATACTCCACTGATATTTTTTACAGAAAAAAAAACAAAACAAAAACATACTCTGCATTCTAATTAAAACAACTAATTTACATTTTTTTGTTGTGAAATTGACATAAAGCTAATCATTTTCATTTTAATTATTCAATTATTTTTGATTATTTAACTGAACAGATAAATAAATACTCAGTGTTCTGAGGAATTTCAGTGATGTAAGCAAAATGTATTATAGATGAAGGATAACAACTGGAAGTCTGTGATTACTACAATTAAAAGACTTCAGGAAAGCCTAGTCCATGGATGGATGTATGGATGGATGGGTGGTTGGATGATGGTGGGATGGTTTATGGTCCAGGTGATCTGCTAGCTCCTTCAGGTTCCAACAAGCATTGGATTTCATTTTCTTGACTGAATCTTTTGTGACAAATGGAGAGGAAACGTTAGCAGCAAAGCATCCAGCCACAAATCTGCTGTTTCATTTAAAGGACTCTTGGTGGGAAATACAGTAAAAGTCTTGAAAGACCTGGAAAAAAGTACTTTTAATTTAACTTATACTTCACATGAGAAACAAAGCTCTGAATAAATATAGTAGAAACTTTGGGACGATGCGTCAGGCAGACGTTCTCTTCCAATCAGCAGCGGTTACAGCAGGACGGATCAGTTCCGTCTTTGAACTCACACAAACACTTCGCTGTGTTCTTCAAGCACATTTCTCCAAGGAGATGTTTCAGATAACATAAAAGACATTCTGGCCACCTATGCTGAATGTTCACACACAATCAAAAGAGAAATAAATCTATTTTTATGTTGCTGAATGTCTGTGAGTATTTGCATTATTCCATCAGCAACAAACAAAAGAAAACTGAAGAAAAACTTTCAAATAACCTCCAGCTCTGTTTTTTATACTAAAAACTCTGGATCACAGATCTCTGAGGAGGTATTGCATATCTTTTTTTTTTTTAAATACAGGAAAAAGATCTAATTTATGATTGTAAATTTATCACATTTAGTCGTGAAACCTTTTACATTTGTGTCACTGTAGGATTTAGACTCACTGAATCAGTATGGTCTATATAGTTTATGCAAAACATTGTGATTATTTGCACTGGTTTTGTTCACCGGTGTGTTGAGAATACTTTCTGAGTGTGATGTGTGTGACTGAACACACAAGCTTTAAGCTACCTAATCAAACTGACTTTCTTGAATGTCTTATTGCATGTTTTAAGATCTAATTTCTAAAATATAACATGACAAATAAAAAATAAAAAACACCTTTATGATGTAAAACAAGAAAAAAAAATATTTCAAAGAATGCTAAGGCATGTTTTCTGCACCAACTGAACAGAATTTAGTCTCAGAATTGTTAATGTAAGGCCCAATAGTGGTTTAAAAAATCCCTATGCCTGCAGAACACACAAAGTAAAAGTGAAAAATGTTTCACAAAAAAACGTGAAAACCAGCAGTAATACGTTACATTCAAAGGAATGTAATTCGATCATAGTGATCAACAGTTTGTGTTTTTACCCTTTAGTTATGCAGGTTTGGACAATAAACACGTTTTTTTTTTTCATGCAATTTGTGTTATTTTCTTCTTTTGCTTAGTTCTGACCTGTAAACAAGGTCAGATCTGTAGGAACAGGATTATGGAGAAGTAGAATACTCCTTTAAATACTCTAGAATACTCTTTTGTTTTCAGAAGACACCAGAGCAAAACGTCTGATCCAGTTTCCACTGGGAAAGAAATCTGCTGCCAAACTGGTGTGGGAGTGGGTGACCTGAGAGTCGCAGAAACGTCTGTGATAATTATCTGAAACACAATTTAATAATAAGGTCGTAGTGTAGTGGAGGTAGTAAAATCTTTGTCATTTAGAAGAAATGGCATCAATTCATTTTACCAATGTGTCAGTTTGTCATGCTGTTAAAAATATGTAGATCAATAAATCTGCGCCCCCCCCCCCCAGTAGTTGAGTTCTTGAAGCCCTTTAAAAGGAGCCTCCAACCACCTGAACCGACTTTGCAGAGAAAACCTCAAGTGGTGATGAGGTGCAAGCAGAACTATGATTGACCTGCATGTTATGAGCTGTGTGTGTGTGTGTGTGTGTGTGTGTGTGTGTGTGTGTGTGTGTGTGTGTGTGTGTGTGTGTGTGTGTGTGTGTGTGTGTGTCCTCATGAAGGTGAAGCTGCAGGTTCCAGGAGGTTTTTTGTCTTATTAGCGTTGCTGCTTCAGGTGTCCACCCACCTGTAATTCACAGAAATGCACATTCTTCTTCTCCCTCTCTGTTATTAGAGCCTCGGGGCTCTTTGCCATAATTCTTGTGAATAAATGGAATCTTTAAATGGGGTGATATTTGATTTAGTGTAGATGGAGGTTTCTGCAGTGCAGATAACACCGTCTGCAGGCGTTCTCACCCTCGTCATTTATCATTGCATGACTTTTTACAACAGGAAATATTCCGAGGCACAAAACAAGGTGTGCATGTAGGGATGAGTACGACGCATTTTGCTGTTATCTAGGGGCAAACATGATACTTGAAAGGATTTTAGAATGATTTAGAGAAAATTATATGTCTGCACACACCAAATTAATTGAAAGCTGTAGCACAACTAAGAGCAGATGAACGATATGAATACCAAGATCCCCATCTGAAATGAATTTTACTTACATATAGGCTGTTTGTTTTATAGCGGATTCAAACAACAATTTGACTCATGAAGAGTTTGGAAGTTTGTTAAAATCTTAAATAAATAGTAGAGTCCAATGATATTCACAGATGAAATGCTGCCACAGTTCAGCCTAACAGGACTAGCCCTGGTAGTAGAGTCTGAGTTCTAATCAGAGTTGAACTCAGAACCAGCTCCAATTTTTTTAAAAAAAACACTTCCGAAAATCATATTGCACCAGAAATATGAAATCTTTTTAATCTTGATCTTGTTTCCAGTTCCTAAATATAAATTTCAGCTCTTGTGTCGGTGTTCGGATTCTTCATTGCACTTTTAGTTTTCCCTGAAAAATACAGTCAACGCAGTGTAACCCCTGTAACAAAGACGATTCCTGTATCCACATCTAAAACGACTAAAGGTGTATATGGTGTACACACAGGGTGTACACACTGCGTCTGAACATCTGCACACTGCTAACAGTAGCAGGCAGCGTACTGCTGCTGAGCCGGCGCCTGACCCCACAATGCCACGCTCCATTTACCTCGGCAGCAAAGGGAAGAATGTCGGCTGAAGCCGAGGACTTCCAAGGAAAGGTGACAGCCTATGTGGTGAAAGGTTACATCACCTGTCAGGTGTTAGAAGGTAAATAAATAGGAGAATAAAGCTGAGTTAGGTAGCATGCTGCAGGGTAGTCTCCACCCTGATTATTGATTCTCATTCGTTTATGAGTGTTTAATTAATGATGGGTGAAACATTTTTTTTATATAGGAAGTTTTTTTTTATGAAGGATTTTTATCAACATTAAGGAAGCAGTGGGATGCATCTTTTTTTTTTATTTCCTCCACATAACAGTTAAAAGATGAACACTGTCGCACAAACAAACTAATTCGTCTGTTTGCATCGAGACAACACAAATCTCAGAAAGCCTCTGTTTGGTAAGGACAGGGAGCATGATGTTCACACACAGTCACACACTGAAACATAATTACACACACAATATTGGTACTGTAATTACACATTCTCAGTCAGTTAATTTTCTGCGCGACGGAAAAATTCATGATTGATGAGGTCATCAGCTTTCACATCCGGCTCCAGGCGAAGTCTTCAGAAGACAGAGGATATATACGCTGGGATGTGATGGTTTAAACCATCTGGATGGGATTTTTGTTCAAAAAGTTTGGAACTAAATGCATTATTTTACAGACCTGGAAATTAAAAAGGACAAGAAAAGTGAAGACTCTACAATAGATGTAGTCCTCAACATACGAACTTTTAACTTACGAACATTCGGAGATATGAACAAACGTGCCGCAATATCAGACTATTGTCCTGCAGTTCCCGTTTTTGCCACAATCCCCCAGGGGCAGCACCACCGCTGGGGTGAGCATCACAGAGGCTTCGTACTTTGGATACTTTACTGTTTATCATGGGTGATAAACCAGAGGCTTGTGAAAATAGTGATAGTGGTGACCATCTCTGATGACGACTCTGACCACAATAACTCCTCCCTCCTTCTCTTCCTTCACTCATGTAAGCCACATGCTACATGCTATATGCTACAGTACCGTACAGTGGATCGGCAACATCACCAGCTGACTGTGACTGTTGATGGATGTGCTTAAATTATAAGGAATTTAAATTATAAGGAACAAAAGTTTACTGTAAACTAGTCACGTGAATCAAGAGTGATGCTTTACAGTACTTAAGTACTTTGGTACTTTAGTATTTGGAGTAGTAGTGACATTTAAATTACCTCAAATGGCAATTATAAATTGAAATTTAGTAAATTTCCATCTATAATTTACGAGCCATTGAATTTACAACCTCTTGGAACCAATTCTGTTTGTATGTTTAGGACTACCTGTATATATAAGAATCGGTTTAACGCACTTCAGTATTTTGGCTTTAACCCAGCTTCCATGTCATTCTTGCTAGAGGGTTTCATTTATTTATGTCCAAACTTATTTGCTACGACATACAGTATATAATAGATGTCGGGAAAATGGGTGTGAAAGTAGTGACGTTAAATTTTAGTCTAGAAATGACAGACAGACAGACTTAGCTTTGGAAAAAACACTTCTGAATTGCTGAGGCACATTTTCACTTCAGGTTCAGAGGATCTCATTTGTCACACTGAAGTCAGCCAATTAACACCAAGGTGGGGAGGGATCAGTTAAAACAGCTCTATCGCTCCTCTTTTTCCCATTTTGCCTGTCACTGCACCTCGTGATTCTCAGATATCCTTCCCTTCCAAGGTGCAACAGCTCTTAACACATTTTTTTAACAGCAATATCATCAGGTATCGGGCTGGAAGTAAAATAGGCTGAAATGATGGACATCAGATTTTAGACTGAGCAGCAAAATCAAAATTGTGGGCCTGGATAGAGCAGAAATAAACACAGCCATCTTTTCTACACCTTTATGTATTTATTTTTTGTAGGATTTCTGGTTATTAATCTCTGCATCTTCAGCACTGTGAATCAAACAAATTCTATCCCATTCCCAAGGGGTTGAACTTCACTCAGCAAAGTGCAGCAAATAATGATGCAAATCAGAAACAGATGATGTTTCAGGGAAAGTAGCGCCAATATTTCATAAAATAGCCAAAATAAATCATAGGTTTCACTCGGCATCACAAGCTGACTTAATATCTAAACACGTGGATTTTATCCCTTATTCTCTGATACACTGATCAGAATGTAAAGACATAACACACAACATGTGAAATTTCACAAATTTCATGAGGACAGTTTCATGAAGTGCGTGAGAACGTATCTGTAAGAATAACGTCTCAAATACAGTAAAAGCATTAAGGTCTGACAAGATGTGCAACTCTACGCTTTTTCAATCCCAGCAGCAGCGTGGGAGCTGCTAAGTGGCACACACACACACACACACACACACACACATAGAGAAAGAGTTAAAATGCTAACAGACTCAGACAGTCGGCCCCAACCCCTCGCTCACCTTTAAATGAGGGCTGTCAAGCAGCGCCATGGTAACGCCTGCCATCTCTAATTGGCAGTGCACTAACAATCAAATCAGTCTAATTAGTGGGAGAATGACGAGGCGAAATAATATTCTCGCTGTGTGCGAGTGTGAGACGGCACTACTACTCTGCCATTGACGCCTGATTTGCATATTCCATTTTCTCTGGAACAATGGGAGCAAATTAGGAGACTAAAAGTGTAACAGAAGAAAAACTCTGAGAATAACACAAGGAGATAATAATGTGAGCTCAAGTTGGAGTTTTTATTCTTTTATTTGTTCACTTTATGCGAAACCATGGTACATCTCTGCTGCAAACATTATATACTGCACATATATACTGCGTATAAATGACATATAGTATATAACTTCAATAGAGACATGTCATGAAGGGATTCCAAGCGTAATGTCTTGGATGCAAGATATGCTGTCTACTTAAAATGTGTTTGCCTACTTGTGTTTCTATACAGGTAGTCCTCAACCTACAAGCACATCTGGTTCTGAGAGGTTGTTCATAAGCTGAATTGTTCTTAATGTCTGAATAGTTCCAAGTCTGGACCCCAAGGAGCAGAGACTGACACAAACGTAAAAAAAATAAACAGTTTTACAGCTCAGTCAAAAACACAAGTGAGCAATGAAATCAAAACAGCAGAGCAAAAAAATAGCAAAAAAATCCACAACACTGAAAAGAGCACGTAGCTGCGAGAAAACTAGGAACGCTAGCATCACGAAAACAGGATGAAATAATCTGGCACCCTCTTAGGGAAAAGCCAGGCCTTTTTAAATGAGGCTGATGAGCAGAGTGGGAACTGGTGTGGCTCGTCAGCTGATACGATCCAGCCACACCCTCTGCCACAGCCTGACCTGTCGGCAGAAAATGAGCTTTCACAATTACAGACCTGCCGAGCACACCAACAGAATTACCACTTTATTTTCTGAACAGTTTTAGCATCATGTAATCAATTAAAGGGTGACATTATAAAAAAAAAAAAAATCATGAAGTTGGCCTCCCCAAATACCTTTAATACCTCAGGCATTTACAGCTGAATATCTTTATCATGAAACCTTAACATGATCACTGTGTTCTCCCCATAGTATGGACGTCAGTCATCTCTTACACATTATTTTAAAGAACACACACTTATTAAAAAATGACTGATTTTTTTCAGCACCTTTAAAAAAAAATCACAAACGATATCTTTGATTTTGTTTTCATTCATTTTAAATTTCAGTCGATAATTATTTTGCCGCAACAGGTAAGTGTAATAGGTGACTATTTTCACAGTCATGATCAAATACTTGTTTTTTCTAGCCAATTATTTTGAGAAATCTACAAACACGCACACACACACACACACACACACACACACACACACACTCACACTGACATATGTGTTTACTTTTATTGTCACAGCTTGCCCCGTCTCTGAATGCTCGTCAGCACAATTAGAAACATGAGCATAATCAGAGCTCTTTGCTTCAGCCAGCACAGATGTGAGCCGATAGACCCTGAACACATTTAACAACATCTAAATCCAATTAGCAGACAATGAAAAGTAACACAGCTTGTAGAGGTGGTAAACTACAGAGGAACTGATGGAGCCAAAAACACTGTTGAGGGATGTTTCGGGACAGGAAGTGGAGGTGTCTGCAAGACCAACATTTTATGGGGAAATACATAAAAAAATATACACATCTTATCAGCCTCCACCAAAAGGTGAGGCTGCTACAAAGAGGGATATTGTGTCCTCCAGGTCACCTCCTCTCAGCTCTGCTCAAATAAACCTCTGGTGTCGGTTATCAACCCGGGTGGAAAACCCCCGGTGCACACTTTTACACTGGAACTGTAAAGCTCACTTTTTGGATAAAACTTCACTCTACTTTAAGAGTTCTTGGCTGGTTCTACTTTCATAATCTAATTACTCTGTGCTTATAATAGTTAGTACTTTAAGTGTTGCCAATGCATAATACATGTAATACCTATGAGCAGGAAGTCATTGCCAGGACAGGCTAACGCCTACAAGAGGGAAGCTTCGATTGGCAGTTTTTGTTCTTGTTTTAGGTGTTTCAGTAGGCAGATGAAGCTGTGATTGATCACATGATTGATAATATAGATAATGAAAGGAAAGATTAGTTAGAATTTGACATTACTAGAAAAGAGGTGGATGCAGAGGAGGGGATTTAGGAGTATAAAATTGACGGAAAAGACTGCAAAATAATCAGGAAAAGCAAAATTCAGTGATGTAAAAGAAGTCGAGGTAAATGGGTTTGGTTTGATCATATAATAATCCAGTGTAGATTATCTTTTAAAAAGAAAATTTATTATATAATCTATATAATATATATATATAATATATATATATATATTATATATAAATAAATAATATATAATATAATATATATATATTTATTATATATAATTTATAATATAATCTTATGTGGGAAAAAAATAAACTGTTTCTGCAAATAAAATTTTTTTAGCTACACACCGCTGTCTGGAAGAAAGAATATTCAGGGGTATTTCTGAACCAAAGAGGAATGTAAATGACGAACACAGGTTCAACAAAAGGACGTCATCTTTACTGAGTTCAGTGTGAATAATACACACATGGAAAAAAATGTTGATACCCCTCTTTTAATTAAAGTAAAGTAAAAAAAGAGTAACAATAAATATTTACTGAAAATTACTGAAAATCAGACATTGCTTTTGAATTTTCTGCTAGTTTCCTCTTTGCTGATATCTCACAATATGTTCAGGAAATAAGAGCTTCTTCAGGAAACAAGTGTCAAACAGGTTGAAAGAGCTGTCAGGTTATGGTCAGGTGTTTGTCAAGGTGTTGAGTTTCACTGGACAAAAGCCTGGACAACAATGAATGAGCCATTTTCATCAGGGTATTGATTACAAAGTGGAAGTGACAGAGGAGTGACCGCACTACAGCAAAGAGTGTGTGTCAACATCGGTGTGATGCGGTTTCCCAGGGAACAGATGAGTAGACATCATTGGTACAACAGGAAGTAGTTGGAACCTGTGTTCTCCACTAACCTGAGACGAGGGAATCCTCACCTTTCGGCAAAAAAAAAAAAAAAAATCCATCATTTCCTAGCAGGCAGATTATTGATGATCAATGTCTTTGCTATTGAATCAGCACTTTGGTTTTTTCAAAGGTTTCAGTGACACTGTCCGACTGTTTGCAGACCCCCATCCTGAAGCTGTTGTCAGGGGTTCTCTACGACCTCTATGGGGGCAGAAGTAGCTCCGTTGTGTTCAGGGATTCTAATATTTAACAAACACAGCGGTGTATTAGTTCAGTGATAAATTATTTGTATTGAAGTCAGGAAAAAACATGAACTGTTGTAATAATGAAACAGTTTGAACCTTCTGGATTCAGTTCCATCTTGTTCGTAATGATTTCATAATGAAGGGGTTAAACAGACACGCGCTTCATTAATCAAACACACACATTTCTCCGTGTTGCAGTGTGTTCTCACCTTACCCCCCCCCCGCACCCCCAGGTGAGGCCACGACGATAAAAAAGACAAAACGTGATAGAAGGATATTAAGGGAACCTTATTTCCCCAGATGATGAGGCTAGTCGTCTGCAGACTCACACACACACATACACACACACTTAGAGTCCTGTCTCACCTTCACCTCACATGTTATATTCTCTTCTTCAGAGTGCAGAATGTTGGTGTGTATGTCTCAGAGTCACTGATGTTTGACTGACTAGTGATGATTTCAATAGATTTTCTTTCTGAAGTACCCATGTATTTGCATTCTGTATGTGATTTCTGTACAAATAATACCAGTGGATGACTGATCAGTTCTAAACATGTTGAATGAAGCGTTTCTTTACAAAGCAGAGTGCCAATGACACACACAGGGTCTGAACAAGGACTAGTTAGTCATGTAGAAACACCTCTGAGCAGCACGCTGACTTTTAGTCTTTGTGCAGCTCAACCAGCCACGGGGATAAAATGAAGAGCGTGTGTGTGTGTGTCTGTTTGTGTGTGTGTGTGTGTGTGTGTGTGTGTGTGTGTGTGTGTGTGTGTGTGTGTGTGTGTGTGTTCATGGTGGTCAAACAGCCTGCAGCAGTGTGAACCCCCTCTAACAAGTCAGTCCAAAGACATCTGGGTTATTTATATAGACACACAGCACAACAAAAGTTACGTTCAAGAAAAGTATATTTTATTCTATTGAGGCAAATCAACAGAATAAATTAATATACTTACAGTATTTACTATAAGGAGCACCTATAAGCCTGTAATTTTCTCAAAAACCGACAGCGCGCCTTATAATCCAGTGCGACTTATATATGAAAAACATGTTTGTTTGTTTTTTTTAAATAGGCCATGTTGTTTGTGTCTTTAGTCATTTTCAAGATGATTTTTACTCGCTTTAAGTTCCTACTGTGGGTTATGGATAAAACTTTATTGACCTCCTACAGCAACAAGTCCCACCTTTTTGTCTGTGTATGTTTGCGTGTGTGTAAGTGTTTGTGTGTGTGTGTGTACAGGAGGACATGCTGTGGCCACCAGAAGATGAAATGTAAAAAGACGTGTTCCTCCATCCTTTGGCCTGGGGCTCCGCTCCCTAATCACATTTCTACAGAACACAAAGCCGGAAAAGGAGGAACATTTGTCTGCAGCGGGTGACTGATTAATACTCTGTTCCTTGTTGTTTTGAGGGGGAAAGGGTGTGTGTTTGTGTACGACGTCACATGTGTGAAGTATGTGCAACGTGTCAGACTCGGGCCAGGATGAAGTACGATTGGTTTTCATTGATTTTTCTTTGCAATAAATCAAGCAATGAAACGCTGACCCTTATTTAATATACAGGCTGCTCCATTTCAGGTCTAAACATTGAACACACCCCAAACACCAAGGTAAGAAGATGATGTATTTGGCTTGTTAGCTTCCTGGACCTACAGTGTGTGCTTTGTGCTTCTGTGTGAATGGGCTTGTAGGATTTATTCTTGGAGAAAGAATTAAATGACTGCAAGTAGAGACAAAGAAAAATGCAAAGAGAAAGAAGAATAGATGCAAAAAATGACCACAGTTGGTTGAAATGGTAAAACACAGGACAAATAAACTAGCAAAGAGACAAAAAATAAAAACTATGGAAACACAAAATGACCACAAAGAGATGCAAAATGTGAAGAGCAACATTTAAAAAGAGAGAAGAAAATGTCAACATATAAAAAAAATAGCACTTAAAGATGTCAAACAATTACTGTATAAATACACATACATCATAACATTGTCTGATGATGCTTTCACAGCTGGAGGGTGTTTCCACTGACAAACAGGTGCAGTGATATCCATAGTAACACTATGATTTAGTCGTGATGCATTCACTGACCTGAAAAGAACCCGTTCTTTTGTAACGTGAACGACAAACCAAATCCAAACGTGACTGTCGTGCTATTTCCACATCTTGAAGAGCAGTTTGACAGTAATCTAGAGAATGAAGGAAAGAGCAACGTCAATAAAAACAAGGCAGCAAATCACAGGAAGAAATCTCTCTTCTTATTGGCTGAGAGTAAAAAGACTGAAGCCTGCAGAAATGTCGCACATCACACACCTGCACAAACAACACACTCAGACAACACACACATACGACACACACAAACAACACACTCAGACAACACACACATACGACACACACAAACAACACACTCAGACAACACACACATACGACACACACAAACAACACGCACAAGCGTGTGTGTGTGTGTGTGTGCGTGCGTGCTCAGTGACAAACACCCTACACCACAGCAGAGGAATAAATCCTAAATGCACACGTTCTATTAATTACAGGTGATGTCACGCTACATGTTCACATGAAATCGCCGCTGCCTCCTACTGTATCGGATGTGTAATTACACTTTATCTGAAAACGCTAACGGTAGTTTCACGGGGTCACACGTGTGCCACCTCATCCCCAATAATTTGAGAATAATTTAATCTGATCTCTGTGTTTTAGGCCTGCAGATCTGACACCGACTGTTTTATCGGGAATAACCCCCCCCAACGCTTGATTTTTTTATTTTTTTTTTGTATAATAAATTATGTCTGGCAGGAATGAAGCTGTAGGTAGAGAGCTCTTATTTAGTGCAGCACATTTTAATGAGGTCTGGATAAGTGAGTCACTCAGCAAAGCATCTGACTATGATAAGAGACTTGTGGTGTTGTTTTCTGCTCACTGAAACCACTCTGCATTCCTGCCAGTAACCGAGTGGTTAAAGGATTCCACGCCTGATTAAAAAAAACATCATCATAGTCATGCATGGAAGGCGGTCACCTACTGTATTTAGTCAGTTATCTTTTAGGATTTTGTTTATGCACTGAAATTTAATAAAATACAGGCTGTGTGTTACATAGAGATTAGTTTAAAGTATATAATAATGTGCATAAACAAATCAGTCACCGTCCCCTATTGTGGAGGATAAAGAGGAGGCAGCGAGTGTAACGTTCACACCAGTGAATGTTGTAAACACATAATTAGCATGACGCTGACTCAGTAATTGTTTTTGTAGCATCAAGGTCATGAGTCTAATCAGCCTGTGTGTGTGTGTGTGTGTGTGTGTGTGTGTGTGTGTGTGTGTGTGTGTGTGTGTGTGTGTGTGTGTGTGTGTGTGTGTGTGTGTGTGTGTGTGTGTGCGATAGACAATTACAGTGCAGAGTACGGTAGAGATGACAAGCTGGAACACTGGAAGACTCTTTAGGTATCATTAATAAGAGAGGAAAGAATGCAAATGGAAAAGAAAATGCAAAGAATAATAATTAAAAAAAAAAAAAGAACCTAAAAATAAATGGAGACACATCATGTGGGGTGGGGGGGGGTGGGGGGGTTCCAGTCATGTTAGCTAAACCGAGCCCATATGGGAGTCGGAGCTTCGCCTCCTCAGCAAAGCCTGATGGGAGGAGAGAGAGAGGTGAAGATAATGAAAGAACTAAAGCAAGAAGGAGGCATGAAAGGAAAAACTAGTGAATAAAAGAAAATAGGCAGGAAGAGAAACAAAGCAATGAGTCGAGGATGAGGGAGGAGGAGTGGTGGTCATGTGATGAATGCCCCCTCCCTGAGTGAGTCAAAGACAAGTCGCTTTTCCCTCTTCATTCGTCTAATAGGACAGAAAGCTTTCAGACAATGGCTCACAATCACAATAAAGAAATAAGAAAGAACACAGCATTAAAGCAGTGAAACCACTTTTATGGTAAAGTTTATACTCAAACATAACTACAGTATTTTGCTCACTATAAGGCGCACCTTTAATGGATGGCCTATTCCAATATATATATACTGTATATATGAGGTTTCTGCCTCATCGTCAGGTGAAAGCATCGTGTATAGGTGTTTAAACCAAAGGCATGCACCGGTGGTGGATGGACATGTAACATTTAGAGTAAGAAAACACAGCATAGTGAGGTAATAAGTGTGAAAACTGGTGCTCAGCATTGTTGTAGTCACCTCTCCTCTCTGGGCGTTCACCATGCTGTCAGTGCTGACTGATGATGAGAGCGAGACGCACATCCGTGTATTTAACCAGACACAGGACATCCGCATCACGCAGCCATTAATCAGATGTGACTCCCCTCCGAGACCACATATAGAGAGAAGTCAAACGAGATTTGAAGGTATTGGATTGTTGTATTCACACATGCCTGGAAATCTGATCTGTGTCATATTATGGCAGAAAACTAGGAAGAATCCCTTTAAAGTGATGATATGAGCATAGTGGGAACGACAACACACAGGGCGCCTCTGACCGGACTGAGAATAAACCGAGACGAGCAGCAGATGAACCAGAACACACACACACACACACACAAACACATACACACAGAGTACTTGAGCTCAAAATATCTGGGACACAAATAAAACTTAAGAGAACTTGATTATTGTCACCCAGACATATTTGTTCAGAGTATTCATAATAAATAAATGTGGAATAAATAAAAATAAATATAATAAATACAATAATAAATAAATGAGTATAAATAAATAATAAATAAGTATAAATATAAATACTATAAATAAATAAATAAATATCTAAATAAATATATAAATACTATTTATATAAATATAAATATTATAAATAAATAAGTATTCATAATAAATGAACATATTTGTTCAGAATATTCATAATCCTAAGAAATAGGGTCCAAACAATTGAATGTTTCTTAAGTAGTTTTATTGTTAGACAGAGAACAAATTTACTTAAATATTAATTATGTATAGAATGATCATTTATTTTGCATGGTGAATGGAACAGAAACAGAGTGAAGACAATAAGGTATGGATTATTGATGCAAGCTGCCTCTGTGACAGAATGAAGAGAGAAAACACCACCAGTGATGTCCTCCTTAATCTCCAGGAAAATGACAAATAACAATCAGTCTTATTTATCAATTATTTATAATCAAACTTCAGCTTTGACACCATGCAGATGATGGAAATATGCCTTTCCAGGATTTTCAGATTTGATTTAGATTCAAATTCAACCCACCTATTTTCTGCCAGCCCATAAAAAAATCTTCACATAATCTATTATTTATGATGCAGACACACGCCTGTGATGCTGTTTTTCTTTCTGCACGCATTGTCTTTCATTTCCTTTTCTTATGAAACGCAGCAGAAATGTTTACTCACAGAAATCCGTCTGCTTTTGTCCTACGTTGGGAAGAAAGAAAAAGGTGATGCACGAGAAAAAAAAGTGAGTCTTACTTGGTGAAAAAGCTGCAGAGCTTTCGATGAAACACTTCATTGGGAGCTAGTTGGTCTGTGATACCCCCTCTGCCCCAAATTAGACAGAGATGGGCAAAATGTAGACCAAAAAAAGCAACTTAAAGTTGATATTATAATCTCTGTTGACAAAAACATGACCGTGATGTGACTTGACAGTCACTTCATTAAATATGGCATCTCTTGGATGGGACGGGAAAACATTGCAGGGTTGCAAAAGTTAGTCAAAATAAAAGTCTGCAAAATATTATATATTATTTATACATATTATTTATATTATCATATAAATAATAATATAAATACAATATTTAATATAATATTATTATATTATATTATATTATATTATATTGTATTATATTATATTATATTATATTATATTATAATATATTAAATAACATAAATTTAAAGGAAGGAACTCTGTAACAAGACAACATCTTAACTACCATCACTGGGTAGCTTTTTAAGCTGTGATCCATGTTCCCACATTAACGTCTCTAAATTTTACATTTAAAAAAATTTATCTTTTTTATTTTGGGATGTATTTAAGAAAAAGAGATGACAAAAGAAAAGTGAGACGTCAGGAGACTTTATTTCAAATAGCCCATATGGAAGTTTCCACTTCCTGCCTGGGAACAGCTGATTGGAGGCTCCGGACCTGCACCGCAACTCCCTCACACAATTTCATGGTCAATGAGCAAAACCTCACAAACAGCCACACACCTTCTTGATATTTCATATTTTAAATTTTTCATTTGAAGGTTCCTTCCCTAACCACAGGCTCACTACTTGTACGCACGTCATCCAACATAGAACAGTTTTTGACACTTGAATAGAAAGTGTAGCAGCTTAGCGTGAGCACGGGCTCATGATGGTGTAATACAAAGGAGTGATAGGCAGTGGGTGGCTTGTCTCTGGCTATGTTAGCAAGTTTCGGAAAAATTTTGAACCAAAAAAAACATGTGGCCTACTTTTATTTCAAAATAGAGAATTTAAATGTCAGTCATCCAGTCAGTCAGTCCCTGTAAAGAACTAAGCATTGGACAGACTCTAATCTTAGTCCATGTGGAATTACAGACGTCATGAATCATGCAGCTGCTGTGGATTCAGCCGACAGTACGAGTGTCTGCTTCTCCATATTTTCACTCATCATCCATGTTCTTTGCTGAGTATTACTGACAAAACCTTAAGAATATCAGTAATTATATTGCAGAAGTCTGTAATCTGACAAAATCTCCAAAAGTACAATCAATCTGTTTGATTTGATAAACCACATGATCAGAAACATTATTTTACAGACATGAACAAAAAGACTATTTAGTCTTTTTTGTGAGTGATTTTTTGTGATGAAAGCTTTTATTTGAATATTCCATTATCAACACTTTGACAAATGTGTTTTAGCAGCAGTTCATCATCGTGAACTCATCATCATAATTACTTTCATGTTTGAAGAAGAAGAACAAGAAGTATACTTTTATTAATACTAAACTTTATTTTCTTTTCACAAATTGCCAGACATTCGCAATGCACTGGCGTCGTGCCCGGAGTGTACCCTGCCTCATGGCCCGAGTCCACCGGGATAGGCTCCAGCAACTCGTTAATGAAGATGAATGAATGAATGAACTGCCAGAGATGATGATAAAAATATTAAACAGACTCAGAAAATAAGTGTAATAAAGTGAATCCTGTCTGTCGGGGCTTGTTGAGGCTGAACAGGATGTAGGAGTTCACTGACGCGACACACATTCATCACATTTTACCTGCAGAAAGACAATCAATTATGATATATTACAAGAGATTAACTGAGAAAATGATATCTCATTGAATTTAAGAAACACTTTTCTCATGATTCATTAAATGCTTTTACAATACTTGTCCCTTTCATCACTCACACACTGATGACAGAAGCTGCTCATCCAGACCGAAGCACTACTTCCTGTCCAAAGCATCCTACCCAAAGCGTCACGTGTCAGGCAGCTGGAGCTGAAGATGGACACTTCAGCCGTGGTAGAGCAGCATTTGGGGGTGAAGTATAGCATTTCATTGGAATAAAGTCAGATGACAACCTTTTTCTAGTCTTTTGATGAATTTTGAATAGAAGTGAGTAGATGGAAATCACCTCACCTGGTTCAGCAGGTGGACCTGTCTTATCATTTTCAGTCTATGACAGCGTGAGTCGATCCAGGTGGACTGATTCACCACGAGAGTCTGAAGCTCGCCTGCGTTTCCAGGAGCGACAGAAGGGTCAGACCGTTTCACTCCACTTGGCTAAAGCACCAACAAATCTGCTGTCATCCGAGTCTCTGTGATTGATTCCCCTCTGAAGCACGACCACCACTCAGGACATCTGCTACGACTGCAGACTGGAGCACCATCAGAGACGATGCTTCAGACCTGTTGTGGAAAGGCAGCGCGTCAGTGCAGGATGTGCACACAACTCACACAACTACACTTCATCTGGAAACTTTTTATAAGGCTTTTTGTCTATTTGACACACCTTCAGACGTGTCCTCAGCCATTCAGACTGGAATTACAGAATATAGTTGGGGTCAAATTTGGTAATTTGACTAATTTGTATATAAAGGTGTTGTTTTTTTTTTAATTAAGCCTGTTCATTGTGTAAAGTTAATTCTATGTTGCACAAATTGCAGGAAAACTGAAGCGGTACAGAAAATGAATGAATGAATGAACGACACTAAAGATAGAATAAAAGAAAATGATTAAAACTAGCTTTTATACCACTGTCTGGCATTGTTAAACTAGTTTTAGCCTCAGCATGTAGAACAAGGCTCCAACTATATTAAAATTATCTCACTAGACAAACAGAAATTGATCTGGTATAAATCTTGGGTGTAATGTAGACTTTAGCAAACGGCCTGCTGGTTTGTTTTGTCGCCTCTGAGGGATGGAATCTGGTTTGGTTTATGAGTGAAAGCGGTTGAAGGGAAATAATATATCACTTGATCATAAAAGTTAATCATTGTTCTTTTGAAATGGGCCGAAGCATGAAGGTAAAAACAGGCTGTGATGTATGATATTCATCATCTAGGCATGGTTTCTTTTTATAGCGACAGAAAGGTCTTAAATACAGCTTGTATTCCTGCAAACTACCCCTGAATGACCTCTACCTCAGCCCGACGCTACAGCAGGGCTGCATTCCATTAATAATGCACATGAAGGCACAGAGTCTGAAGACGCACAAGCTGACTAATAACATCTGATATTTAAAAATGGAAGTTTTTTTGCAACCAGGCTAAACATTCACCCCAGTGGTGATCACTAAAGAGTTTTGAAAAGTCTCTCTTGGCAGCTCTTTTATTTTAGTGACCTGTTCTTTTTTCTATTTTTGTATTGTTTTTGGGGTTTCTGGTTTGATTACACTAATTTCCTTCCTCGCCTTGCGGACGTCTGCTTTGATAACCCACCGTTCTAGTAATCTAATCTGCAGACATCAAGAAGAGATTGATTACCTCTGGAGACCCGTACGCCTCACCTGCTTTCATCTACACGCTTCCAGTTAATTCAACAGCGAGCGAGCGAGCTTGGCCGAAGCCCAGATCATTATCTGACTCTCTATTCAGCTGTTTCACAGTCGTATTTAAAGAAATGGCCCTTGCTGATCCTTTGGCTCTCCTCCAGTTCATTTGTCAAGAGTCAAACTCTGAAGACAAAAGAGTTCAAGCGGCTGTCTTTATTGTTGCAAGAGGTCTGCTGTACCTTCACTAAAGGTGTCCTGAAAAGCTGCAAGAAAAGCTCAGACAAAGAATTCAACAGGGTGAGAAGTGTTTGCATTCAGAACTGAAAAAACAGACGGTTTGACTTGACAATAAACAGCTGAAAACGGCTCAGAACCTGAAACACGACAGTCGATCCGACGGTAATAGAATGCACTATGTGCACTATTTTGTTCCCAGATTAACCTTTTACCATAAACTGGGATCTTTGCTCTTCCTTGAATTACAGATCACAGATCAATGTAATTACAAGCACAGACGTGTTCAGAGTCATAAGACTATAACATGGATTCTGGTGAAGGCAGAGATGGAGGCAAAAGGCCACATAGAACATGTTGTAATGACTTCAAAGCTGATAGAGGGTGGTGATGCCCCAACAATTACCCTGCTGTACCACCCACTCCAGCATAAACAGGACCATAGTTATAAAATAGTTATAAAATGATCATCATGCTGTATATTGGTGTGATTAATGATGATCATGGTGATGCCAGTAGTAGGTCCAAGTCAGTCAAGTCAGTTGCATTAATTAATGAGCCATTAATGTGTAGATACCGTATTGCATCATGGGAATTAGGCAGGAGAGATGCTCAGGGGTGGGCAAAAACTGTTCTTGGATTTAGAAACAATAACCTCCAGGTTGCTTCAGATAAATCAAGTCAAAAGTCAAAGTCAGCTTTATTGTCAAATGTACCGTACATGCACGACATACAGCACAGATGAAACTGCAGTCCTCTCAGACCCACAGCAAACAGGCAGTACAACAGGCAGTACAACGGGCAGTACAACACAGGCAGTACAACAGGCAGAACAACAGGTAGTACAACACAGGCAGTACAACACAGGCAGTACAATAGGCAGTACAACGGGCAGTACAACACAGGCAGTACAACAGGCAGAACAACAGGTAGTACAACACAGGCAGTACAACACAGGCAGTACAACACAGGCAGTACAACACAGGCAGTACAACAGGCAACACAACACAGGCAGTACAACACAGGCAGTACAACACAGGCAGTACAACACAGGCAGTACAACAGGCAGCACAACACAGACAGTACAACACAGACAGTACAACACAGGCAGTACAACACAGGCAGTACAACACAGGCAGTACAACAGGCAGCACAACACAGGCAGTACAACATAGACAGTACAACACAGACAGTACAACACAGGCAGTACAACAGGCAGCACAACACAGGCAGTACAACATAGCAGCACAACACAGACAGTACAACACAGACAGTACAACACAGGCAGTACAACACAGGCAGTACAACACAGGCAGCACAACACAGGCAGTACAACAGGAAGTACAACACAGGCAGTACAACAGGCAGCACAACACAGACAGTACAACACAGGCAGTACAACACAGGCAGCACAACACAGGCAGTACAACAGGAAGTACAACACAGGAAGTACAACAGGCAGCACAACACAGACAGTACAACACATGCAGTACAACACAGGCAGTACAACACAGGCAGTACAACACAGGCAGTACAACAGGAAGTACAACAGGAAGTACAACACAGGCAGAACAACACAGGCAGTACAACACAGGCAGGACAACACAGGCAGTACAACACAGGCAGTACAACAGGCAGTACAACAGGTAGTACAACAGGCAGAACAACACAGACAGTACATCAGATAGTACAGCACAAAGTATGAGGGTTTATTAAATACTCTTAATAAACTCTGCAGAGAAAGATGTTCTTTAAAGAAACAAGTAAGCGGTTTAATGCAGCAAGTTATTTTTACATTTCTGTATTCAGTAATTAGGAGCAAGGAATCTTTTCTTCAGCACAGAGCATGTGCTGTGACACAGGTTGACAAATAAGAGCTGAGAAGTAAAATCAATAATATGGAAACATTCTCCTGATCACATTGACCTTTTATCTACTTTAACACTTTATGGGCCAGTAAATAAAAGCCACAATATCAGTCCATCTTCCCCAAATGTCTTCGTCGGTGTATTGGACCGTAAAGTACATAGCTTCACAACATGTCGAAGCGGCCGCACACCGAAACCTTCTTCACCTCCAAAGTGACTCATTAACTTAGCATTGATTGGAGCCTGCTGGGACTACGGCGGGCCGTGTTCTGCCTGTCAGAAATCAGTGAGATAAGAGAGAGAGATAGAGAGACGCACAAAGAGAGACGGAGCTGGAGGGACGTGAAGGGATGCAGCAAATGAGATGAATGGAAAACGGAAAAAACAAAACTTTCAGGAGAGAATATGTGTGTCCCACAGTCAAGATGAAAATATGTGAATTAATCAGAAACTTGATGACGGAAATTAGAATTAGGGAAATAATGAATTTAAAGGTTAAATTCCTCTCTGAAGGCAGTAGGGCTGCTATAGTATTGTGTTATTTAACAGACGATAAGCAGACTGAATTTCACCACCTGTGATTTATTTGTTTCTTTCTTTCTTTCTTTCCTTCATTCATTTATTCATGTGTTTATTTGTTTGTTTTTTTCAGTTGTTCTTTTGGTTTACAAATTTATTTTTTTATTTATTTTTTTACTTTTATTTATTTACTTATTTATCACTTATTTATTTATTTTTTTACTTCTTTTTTACTTCTTTTTTTAACTTTTTTATTTAATCATTTATTTACTTTTTTTATTTACTTTTTAGTTATTTGGGAGTTTGTCTCAACCGTGTTTGCATGATCTTCTAACAGATCTCCTTTAAAAAAAACACTTACAGCTTCAGGCACTAACAGTACATGTAGAAAACTAACGACTGATCATATTTTGACAGATTTTTTTTTTTTTTTGCAGAAACATAAAATTCAATTACTTTACCTTGTAAACCCGTTCATTTGCTGAGTTACAAGGTCATCTTTAGAGTAGACATCCATACCTGGTCGATTAAAATCTCAACACTCATACTGGATGAGTCGACGCCTTAGAATTTAGATCTTTATTCTTGATAGCGAAGCATAAAATATGACTGCGTTCAGATCATTTCCAGTCCTGCAAGAAGAGATAAAGCTGGGGAATGATGAATCATTTTTCTTTCTAGATAGTTTATTATCTTCATTATAAGAGTAACAAACAGTTTACACATTTCTGTATACCAATGATCATCAGATACTTCTCCAAAAAGCAATAGGTCAGAATTGATTTTTGAATTTTGAGTTTTAATTAAATAAAAATAAATAAATAAAATAAAATAAATAAATAATATTTTTTTAAAAATTAATTGAACAAAAAAAAAACATACAGTGCTGCTCACTCAGTGCTGCTCATGGTGGTAAATTATATTGTAGTCCTGACTGCAGGTCAGAATGTGCGTCTCTGATGATTGGATTTATATTCTGACACAGGCCTACAATTAATTTATCCACCGTCACTAAACTTCATCAAAGGCTGGAAAAATATGTCATTTCAAACTGACATGAAAATTTACACCTACTCTCCCACATTCTCTCAATCCTCCATCGTCATTTCTGAATCACACAAGAACACACACACACACGCACACACACACACACACACACACACACACACACACACACACACACACACACACTCCTCATAATTGGAAAGACAAATTTGTGGCTTTGTTTGCTCCTCAGCTCCTTCACACTCTTCATTATTTCAGTCTTTTGCTTGAGTGCTTATGCAGACGTTGGTGATTGGCTCCAGCCCTTTAATTCTCTGGCCCAATCTCCCCTGGATGATTGAATAGGCTAAGCCTTATCTCCCCCCTGGTCAATATCATATACCTGCCAGTGGTGCTAAGCGATTGCCTTTCTCCCCATGTAGATGCTTGTCAAATTGAACGAAGGCCAGACTTTATTGATTGGGTGATAACAGAGGTGGCGATTGAGGAATTGGTTGGATTTAGGTCCGGGTGGTCTGGGCAGTCCTTGGGGGGGGGGTTTGGCTGGGTCCTTGAGCAGCTCACTATAGTGTGTGTGTCTGTCAACATCCATGTCTCGCATCAAGTGATTTTCTGTGTCCATGTGTGCAAGGACATGTGTTAGTTGTGTAAATCAGCACAATAGCATGTGTCTTAGTGTTTCAGTCTTTCAGCGACACACACTCTGATATGAACGTCCATAGTGTGCCTGTATTGTCCTCGCCCCCTGGTAGCCTTCATGCCTTCCTCTAATCTCTACCTGCTGTGAAACCAATCACAATTTGTGGTCTGTTTTTGCACAAAATATCGCGACATCTCCAATCTGTGTCTGCAATCTTCTCACCTGGGAAGAGAAATTACGAGGGATTAGACCTTTTAGAGAAAGTCTTCTCTGTGAAGTAATGCCCCTGCAGTCACATAAACAGGAGGGTGCATAAAGTTTTCTGGTCTGGGTCTTAAAGGAGGACCTAATGATGTAGTTTGATGTTCATCTTATGCAGACATGTCTTAACTCGCTGTCACTGGTATAATGTTAAAGGCGCACCTTCAATAATTGGCCTTTTTTTAAAAAAAAGTTCATACATCAAGTGCACTGGATTATAAAAGGCACCTGAGAACTCATTTTAAATTAATAGTCTATTTTAAAACGTTTTTCATATATATATATATATATATATATATATATATATATATAAGGCACATTGGATTACACAAAATTGAGAAAATTTAAGGCTTTTAAGTGCGCCTTAAAGTGCGGAAAATACTGTAATTATAGGATTGATAATAATAAAGCAAAATAAAGCAGGCTTGTAATTTCAAAAATAAATCCCTGTCTTAAGGTGTGAGGTTTTCATTAAAATAAAAATAAATCCAAATAAATATACTATACTATATCAAAATAAAGGATCAATTCTAATGATGTAGTTAAAGGAAAAAGTAGTCTTCCATCTCTCTAAAAGGTGACAAAAACTTCACCACATTAAAAATGTTAAGTATGGAGGAAGCCAGGTTTCGACTGCATCAACTATAAAATTTGTCTGTGACTAAACAGTGATTACCTCTCTGATTACCTCCTACCTGTGTGTTTAAAAAGTACTTGTTTGATAATCCTGTGCCTGCACAATGAAATTGCAATGGTCTTTCCTGTATGTTATAGGTAGGTGTGTGTTGTTTAAACTTGTGCAGCATGAAGAACAGAAACGGACATGTTAGCTTAATAACACAAAGACAAAGACAATGGTACCAGGGTATCCTCTGCACCTGCAGACTCAGGCGGGTGTGACTGGGTTGGGAATAGCTGCTCTCTTTCCAGACTCCAGTCGTATTAACATCCCAGAAGGAGAACGTAAAGAAGGACACCGCTGGGAAAATGATGCATGATCAGCAAAAACTTCTTCCATGGAATTAAGGTTGAAGAAATAGTGCAGAGGACAGCCAAACACCTGAGCTGGGCTCGCAGCCAAAACATCCTCCAGATTCAATCTTGTTCCCTTCAGGTGGAAAAAAAAGTCATTCAAGACTTGATCAGACAGTTGCTCCATAAACCATCTCCTGTACAGTCAGGGCTACAAACTGTGATCTGTTTGTGATTATTCACATAAGAAGATGAAGTACTAAAATAGAATTTGTGAATAAAATTACCAGACTTTAATTTCCTCTTTAGGGAAAGCATGTCAGGATGATAAAAGCAGAAAGGTAGCTCATCATTCTGGTGCTTTACACACCCGTGACTGTAAGACTCAGACAGACAAAGATTCAAACGGTCTAATAATGTCCCTGCCATTACGGAGACAGGATATCAGTGTTGTCCTTTTATAATTATTCTAAAGCAAAGATCAATTTATTCTTTTTGTCCTGCAGTCGTTCATGATTGCGTGTTGTCGGTCAGTTTCGCCTGAAGTCTAACTCTTCTTTTTTTATCTGTGGTTACAGGATACAAATATTTACCTCTTCAAAACAGCAAAAGGAGAGTGTCTTAATACAGCCCTGACCTATTGTGGCCGTTTTTTGGTACTTTTGATATTTGTCTCTATGTACCACATTAAAAATGATTTAACATACCCATGCTTGGTATGTTTATCTTCAGCACAATTTTTTTTTTTAATTTCCCTATAACTTATTATATTGACATATTGGAGCAAAGTAGACACACAGAGTCAAATTTGTAAATGGAAAAATTGTATTTTATTGCACCCAATGTTTCGTCTTCGTTTAACACCCCAACTAAAGGTGAAGTCTGCTGGGTTTGTTTCCTGTTTGCCTCTTGCATTACATTTGAAGGATTGAAACAATAACCTAATGTCCATCTCTTCTTTTATTCCCCTTAAAGGCAGCACTTTTTGTTTGAACAGTGCTTTGTTTCCTGTTCTCCAAATCTGCAGATATCAACAGAAAGACAAGGAAATTGCAAAAAAAAAAAATGTAAGCAAGATAAGAATCATAAAAAGAACTGGCATAAATTGCCAAGGAAAGTGAAAATGAAAGTGATGGGAGAACAAGTTAAAAATGTAAGAGGAAGAAAGAAAGAAAGAAAGAAAGAAAGAAAGAAAGAAAGAAAGAAAGAAAGAAAGAAAGAAAGAAAGAAAGAAAGAAAGAAAGAAAGAAAGAAAGAAAGAAAGAAAGAAAGAAAGAAAGACTTTGACTTTTTGACTTTTTTAAAAACACTTTAATCACATTCAAAACATTTTACAATTTTACATTAGATGAAAACACTAAAGAGCTTCAGAAACACTAAAAACCAATAAGTAAGAGGAAATACAATCTAAAATCAGTGCATTATATCAGGAAGTTTGCAAAATTTATCCATCCATCCATCCATTCTCTACCGCTTATCCGGGGTCGGGTCGCGGGGGCAGCAGCTTGAGCAGGGAAGCCCAGACTTCCCTCTCCCTAGCCACTTCGTCCTGCTCCTCCGGGAGAATCCCAAGACGTTCCCAGGCCAGCCGGGAGACATAGTCTCTCCAGCATGTCCTGGGTCTTCCCCGGGGCCTCCTCCCGGTAGGACGTGCCTGGAACACCTCACCAGGGAGGCGTCCAGGAGGCATCCTGATCAGATGCCCGAGCCAACTCATCTGGCTCCTCTCGATGCGGAGGAGCATTGGCTCGACTCTGAGTCCCTCCCGGATGACCGAACTTCTCACCCTATCTCTAAGGGAGAGCCCGGACACCCTGCGGAGGAAACTCATTTCGGCCGCTTGTATCCTGGATCTCGTTCTTTCGGTCACGACCCACAGCTCGTGACCATAGGTGAGGGCAGGAACGTAGATCGACCGGTAAATCGAGAGCTTTGCCTTTCGGCTCAGCTCCTTCACCACGACGGACCGATACAGAGTCCGCATCACTGCAGACGCTGCACCGATCCGCCTGTCGATCTCCCGTTCCATCGTACCCTCACTCGTGAACGAGACCCCGAGATACTTGAACTCCTCTACTTGGGGCAGGATCTCATCCCCAACCCGGAGAGGGAACTCCACCCTTTTCCGACTGAGGACCATGGTCTCAGATTTGGAGGTGCTGATTCTCATCCCAACCGCTTCACACACAGCTGCGAACCGTTCCAGTGAGAGTTGGAGATCACGGCTTGATGAAGCCAACAGCACCACGTCATCTGCAAAAAGCAGAGACGCAATACTGAGGCCACCAAACCGGACACCCTCAACGCCTTGGCTGCGCCTAGAAATTCTGTCCATATTCTGTCCAATTCTGTCCATTCTGTCCAAAGTTATGAACAGAATCGGTGACAAAGGGCAGCCTTGGCGGAGTCCAACCCTCACTGGAAACGAATCCGACTTACTGCCGGCAATGCGGACCAAACTCTGACATCGGTCGTACAGGTACCGAACAGCCCTTATCAAGGGGTTCGGTACCCCATATTCCCGAAGCACCCCCCACAGAACCCCCCGAGGAACACGGTCGAATGCCTTCTCCAAGTCCACAAAACACATGTAGACTGGTTGGGCGAACTCCCATGCCCCGTCAAGGACCCTGCAGAGGGTGTAGAGCTGGTCCACTGTTCCACGGCCAGGACGAAAACCACATTGCTCCTCCTGAATCCGAGATTCGACTTCCCGACGGACCCTCCTCTCCAGAACCCCTGAATAGACCTTACCAGGGAGGCTGAGGACTGTGATCCCCCTGTAGTTGGAACACACCCTCCAGTCCCCCTTCTTAAAAAGGGGGACCACCACCCCAGTCTGCCAATCCAGAGGCACTGTCCCCGACGTCCACGCGATGTTGCAGAGGCGTGTCAACCAAGACAGCCCCACAACATCCAGAGCCTTTAGGAACTCCGGGCGGATCTCATCCACCCCCGGGGCCCTGCCACCGAGGAGCTACCTCGGTGACCTCAACCCCAGAGATAGGAGAGCCCGCCTCAGAGAACCCAGACTCTGCTTCCTCATGGGAAGGCGTGTCGCCGGAATTGAGGAGGTCTTCGAAGTATTCTCCCCACCGAGTCACAAAGTCCCGAGTTGAGGTCAGCAGCGCCCCATCCCCACTATACACAGTGTTGATGCTGCACTGCTTCCCCCTCCTGAGTCCCCAGTGGGAGCGCTCTCCAGCACCCCCTCCAAGGACTCCAAAAAGGGTGGGTACTCTGAACTGCTGTTTGGTGCATAAGCACAAACAACAGTCAGGACCCGTCCTCCCACTCGAAGGCGGAGGGAGGCTACCCTCTCGTCCACCGGGGTGAACCCCAATGTACAAGCCGGGGGGCTATAAGTATACCCGCACCTGCTCGGCGTCTCTCACCATGAGCAACTCCAGAGTGGAAGAGAGTCCAACCCCTCTCGAGAGGACTGGTACCAGAGCCCAAGCTGTGTGTGGAGGTCAGCCCGACTATATCTAGTCGGAACTTCTCCACCTCACACACCAGCTCGGGCTCCTTCCCTGCCAGAGAGGTGACATTCCACGTCCCAAGAGCCAGCTTCTGTAGCCGGGGATCGGATCGCCAAGGTCCCCGCCTTCGGCCACCGCCCAGCTCACAGTGCACCCGACCCCTATGGCCCCTCTCACAGGTGGTGAGCCCATGGGAAGGGGGACCCACGTTGTCCTTTCGGGCTGTGCCCGACCGGGCCCCATGGGTGCAGGCCCGGCCACCAGGCGCTCGCCTTCGAGCCCCACCTCCAGGCCTGGCTCCAGAGGGGGGCCCCGGTGGCCCGCGTCCGGGCAAGGGAAAACGTGCTCCACTGTTTTCATTCATCATTAGGGGTCTGTGAGCCGTCCTTTGTATGGTCCCTCACCTAGGACCTGTTTGTCATGGGTGACCCTGCCAGGGGCACAAAGCCCCAGACAACTTAGCTCCTAGGATCATTGGGACACACAAACCCCTCCACCACGATAAGGTGACGACTCAAGGAGGAGTTTAGTTTAGTTGATCATCAAAATTTAGTTGATCATCAATTAAGGTGCATAGGACATTTTTGTGACACCAGATGTTCCTAAAGTTATTTAGGTCTTTTGTTGTCATTTTATAGAAACCAAATTCTAGTTTTAAGCAACATCTGATGTTACAGCAAAAAACAGAAGCTGCTTCTTGAACAGTATTGTTTTCAATTCTTCTCTTCCTGGTCACGTAAATTGCGAGTTTTGCTTCTCCAGAGATAAAATTTAAAAGTTGCCACTGGAGGTCGGCTGTTTTTTTCTTGAGGGGAGGTTTGTATAGAAGTCTCCACTGTGGGTCAGGTCCATTTCCCGTCATCCTGCTGGCCCAGGCAGTGGGGGCTCTGTTACACAGGTTTCTCTTGTTGATTACTTTGATACAGTATTTGTACAGTACTTTTTTGTTGGCCGTGTGCAGGCTGATTTGTCGTTCATCTCTGAGGAGGGGACCCTCCAGCTCCCCAAACAAGGGACTGATGGGAAAGGATCTTTGCTGTCCGGCACAGTCCCTGTACTATAGTCCAGGAGGAGGCTTCTCTCCTTCCCGGAGAGTCTTTGCCTCCACAGTTGTAGCACCCTCTGAGCCACCCTGGTGGACTGGATGTTCAGCAGGGAGCTCACAGCCTGGGCATCCGCCAACACTGGCCCGGCGTTGTCCACCAGCTGCTGGAGGGTCAGGGTCCTGGTCCTGTAAAGCGCTGCAGACAGCCCAGGTGTGGCTCCACTGCAGACATCCAGCCTGGCTCCATGTACTAGTGGTTCCTTCAGTAACCAGAACAGAGAGTCAGAGAGTTTTCCTGGGCTTCTTTTAAAAAGGGCCCATGACTTAAAAACACCATGATAGAAAGGAAAAACCATTTAACTTTAGAAACTTAAAAACATCCATTAAAAACAGTGCAGCATCCAGTCCCAAGTTACTCACACATTTGAATATGCAGCTGGCTACATCTCTCCACGTCAGATCCGCTGGTCCGGTAAGAAACCGCTGGATGAACTGTAATCTGAACGTGGCTGTTCTACTAGCCAGGTGGATGAGGCCTTGTCCTCCCTCCTCTCTTGATAAAAACAACACTCCTTGAGGCACCCAATGCAGCCCATCCCAGAAAAAGTTAACAAGTTTGGTCTGGATTTGGGCTAGAAACCCTGATGGAGGGTCCATACAGGCCAAGCGGTGCCACAGCTGTGAGGCTACCAGGTTGTTTATCACTAAAACTCGACCTCTGTACGACATTCTGGGGAGCAACCATTTCCATTTTTTAAGTTTTCTTTCTATTTTTTCAATGACGCCTTCCCAATTCTTCCTGGTTGTTGTCTCATTTCCCAGGTACACACCGAGATACTTGAGACCGTCAGTCTTCCAACACAGGTTTTGAGGAAGAACCGGGAGGTTGCCATTCCACTCGCCAACAGCAAGGGCTTCACTTTTGCTCCAGTTTACTTTTGCAGCAGTTAAAACATTGAATGAGTTTGTTAGACCCACCAAAACATCAACATCTCTTTGGTCTTTGATAAGAACAACAACATCATCAGCATAGGCAGATAAAATAATGCTCTCTCTAACACCAGGTAAAATTAAACCGTCGATGCTTTTGCGGATTATACAGAGGAGGGGTTCCAGGGAGAGTGCATAGAGCATCCCAGACAGAGCACAGCCCTGCCGGATGCCCCGGTGCACTCTGAAGGGGGCACACAAACTGCCGTTAAACTTCAGTATACTCTCAACGTCACTGTACAACACCTGGATCATGGCAATAAAACCGGTGCTGAACCCAAACCCCTCCATAGTTTTCCAGAGGAAGCTGTGCTCAACACGGTCAAATGCCTTTTCCTGATCTAATGAAACAAGACCAGCATTTATACCCAATGATATGGAAACCTCCAAAACATCTCGAATTAGGTAGACATTGTCTACCATGGACCTGCCGGGCACACAGTAGGTCTGATCCCGGTGGATGACCTGCTCCATAGCTTCCCTCAGCCTGGTAGCCAGAAAGAAAGAAAGAAAGAAAGACTTTTTTTTGCAAAAACACTTTAATCACATTCAAAACATTTTACAATTTTACATTTGATGAAAACACTAAAGAGCTTCAAAAACACTAAAAGAAAGAAAGAAAGACTTTTTTTACTTTTTCTTCTTAGACATTTATTTTCAAATAGGTTAAGAAAAAATAGAAGCTGTCTGAAACATTTCATCTTGAAAACACATCATTTCGTAAAACATCAGGAGGCAGCATAGCGGCGCCATCAGCTGGGCCCCAAAACCACAAGGAATTCTGGGAAAGACGTTGAGTTATTGAGCTCAGAGACACACAGATCGGTTCTACACCAACGTCTGAACACAAACGTTTCTAAAAGTGCTGCAGGAACATCGAAGCTTCTTTCAACGAGGGTGAGCTTTGGCAACGAGTCAGTGGCAACGACTGGATAAACGGCCGACATCACATCAATGATGTCACAGAGGCGTGGTCTCGAGGGTCACATGACGTGTCTTTGGATCCCTGGGATGAACACCTTGGCGTTGGGGTTCAGACTGCTGTTCACCGCGACGTCCAGATCGGCGTCGGGGTCTTTGTCCAGGACCAGCAGGCTGATCTGCTCCTGCAGGTGTGTGACAGTGGGGGGCTGGAGTTCCCCTGATGAGGAGAACCACACCCACTGCCCTTCCTCATCCTCCTCCTCCTCGCCCCCCAGGAGCTCCTGGAAACACTGCTCGATGAACTCTTCCTCCCACAGCTGCTCCTCCACCTCCAGGTCGAACTCCTCCTCGTGCTTCCTTCATCCTGATTGGTCGATCCAGTTGGCGTAACTGATAAATCCTGTTATTTGAATGATAAAACGATCAACTCCATCAGCAAAGAAAGAAAGAAAGAAAGAAAGAAAGAAAGACTTTTTTTTTTTTACTTTTTCAAAAACACTTTAATCACATTCAATTTCAAAACATTTTACAATTCTACATTAGATGAAAACACTAAAGAGTTTCAAAAACACTAAAAACCGATAAGTAAGAGAAAAGACAATCTAAAATCAGTGCATTATATCAGGAAGTTTGCAAAATTGAGTTGATCATCAATTAAAGTGCATAGGACATTTTTGTGACACCAGATGTTCCTAAAGTTATTTAGGTCTTTTGTCATTTTATAGAAACCAAATTCTAGTTTTAGGCGACATCCGATGTTACAGCAAAAAACACTAGCTGCTTCTTGAACAGTATTGTTTTCAATTCAAGAAAGAAAGAAAGAAAGAAAGACATGAACGAGAATAAAGGAGGGCAATTGAGAGGTAGAAGATTCACGCCGGGGTTAATAGAGAGGCTCCTGTGTAGATGAGCGCACGGCGCTGGGGCAGCTAGCTGAAAATGAGAAGCACAGGAAAAAGAAAAGGAGAAAGGAGGTGAATCACTGCAACAAACAGAGCGATGGAAGGAGCCATGAACTATTAATGAAGACCCATTTGGCTGATGGAGAAAAAAGACAGGATAGAAAGGTCAGTGAATCTGCCTGGCTGGGGTTGGTTTGCAGCGGAACACACTGATGAACGCAGTGTGAGAGGAGGAATCGACCAGACGAGCCTGAGGGCACAGCCAAACAAGAACTGTACAGAAATTATGGCTTAGGAGGAAGACAGAGAGGGGGGGGACACCCCGGTGAGGAAGGACGTGGGGTCAGTCCAGCAGGAGATGCTGAAAACTGCTGAGACAGCAGGAATCTTCATCTTCAAGTCGTCATGGAACAGTTCTGTCAAATTATCATTCCTTCAAATCTCTAATCAATTTTTTGTTTTTTTTAATTATAAAAATGTATGAGATGATGATGTTTAAACAATGAGACGAGTCAGGGACACTAAAAAAAAAAAAAATAAGATAGTTTCGCTTTAGTCTCTCAAAATAAAAGCTTTGTTTTCAGCCACAGCAAGGGGCTTTTGTCAGCAAAAAAAAATCCATAGAAGCCCAGCGTACAGAGACAGGGGCAGTTAGTCACCAGCTAATAAACACAGTGGGGCATTCATCAGCTCCAGAGCCAGCCAGTCCCCCCAGGAACTGGTAGAAACACGGAACTTGTGGGTGAATATTAAACTGAACAGCATCAGGAGGCCAGAAACACAACATCACTGAACGATAACGTCGCTTCATAACTGTCACCATGTTTGATAACGAGGGTCAATATCTATTATTTATATTATCCAAAATGTTTCCTACAAATATAAAACTGAGATAAAGTTCATTCATTTTCCGAAACCGCTTCCTCCGGGTCACGGGGGGGGGGGGGTTGCTGGAGTTGATCACAGCGGACTTATCAACATCAATATGTATTTCACATTTAAATAGATCTTTGAGATTATATCAGGGAGTGATGGAAAATATTATTCATCTTTTTAACAAATCCTGTATTTACTGATGGAAAACAGAAAAAAGAAGCGCGTCTAAAAGAGGATCCTGTTTAACGCAAGGGGAGAAATGAGTGTGGGAACATCGCTGCAGGTCTTTCTGACAAATAAAAGAATGTGATTGTCTCGTTGGCAGGGTGTAAAAGGACTTCTGCTGAATGGAAAATCCTGTTGTCTGCTCTAGTAAAAAAGAAAGCTTTTAAAAACATATTATCTCTAACAATGGAGGCACCCAGGGCGATGTGTGATACATGAGGAAGGATCGCATTGACTAGAAAGACACCCCAGTTTTCCTCTGTCTGGGTGAAATGTAAAAGGAACCACGGAGCGCCCCTCTCCTCCCAGTCCTCTCATATTCAATAAGCCCCCACTTCCAGCGAATGAGATGTGAAATTGCCCACTATCAATATATAAAGCCTCTTGGTAAAACGAATTTTCAAATCTTCCTGAATTAGATCGTTCCACCGTTCATTTTTGGTGGCTGAGTTAATGACCATTATGAATGCGGAGCTAGTCAGGCAAGGACCATTACTCCCGGGGTGTTAAATAGCCCCGCAGGCAGGAGCAGGTAACCAATCCAGACCTAGGCGTTTGAAAGAAAAGACATTGTATGATCATTTACAAGGAGTTTAAAAGGAGAAAAGTCATTTTGATCAACTATTTTCCATTGCTTCTCCTTCCTTTATCTTTTTGCCGTGTTTTAAAACCCCGTTACCCCGTTGGAAAATGCGCCTCAATGCACCGCGGTGTCGTTCTATTCAGCATCCAGCACAAAAAGTGACCCTGTGGTCAATGAGGCAGGACGTTCTGCTCGCATCCGTGGTGTTTTCCCTGCCCTCCTTTTAGCGATGCTGGGAGCGCGTCATCATGACCCATCTGCCCCTGGATGGTGCTGTGCCTTCCACATCCACTCCCCATTTTGCCCCGGCCATGTTTGGGACTTATTATCATGAGCAGAGGTGCAACAAAAGGCTAAATGCGCAGCAAGCGGTTCATCTCTGAGGTCATACACACTACCGTTGACTTCACACAATGGGAAATGAAACTATTACTGACAATTCAGAATATAAAAAATATATTCAATTTCACATTTTGTTTGAATGTATGAAATTCACGAAGAGCGCATCAGTGGAAATAACTGCTGGAGGCAGACTTCTGTCTGCTGCGTTCAACTAAAGATCCTGAAACAACGATAGTTGACAAAATAATATTGAACTGTGTGACTGTTCATTGTACAAAAATGAATTAGGAGTCAGACAATTCAATCCACACCTTAATTAAATAATAACATGTGTGTTGCTAACCCCAGACACAGTGTGTGTGTGTGTGTGTGTGTGTGTGTGTGTGTGTGTGTGTGTGTGTGTGTGTGTGTGTGTGTGTGTGTGTGTGTGTGTGTATTCACATCCCTCTCCTCCTGCCTTTGTCTCTTGCTTTTGTTGCTGTGGTATCATCTGACTAACATTAGTGGAAATGGAAGGAAAATAATATACAGAGAGACAGGAAGAGAGTCCCTTTCATTTCAAAGCAAAACACACTTCTGTCCTTAAAGCAAATATTCTATCCCATAATTATAGTAGCTGCGGAGGATTGGTGCGAAAACCTGCCATAATCAGCAGCCTCACAGGGAAGAAAAACGGGCAAAATAGATAATGAATAAATTAAACCCATGCAGCTGACAAACAATTAACTGGGATTAGGATAAGAAGAGTGCATTTCTGAAATGAAATTAATGAAATGTTTGTGTTTGGTGAGCTTAATGTGGACAGAGATGGATAATAATTCCCTCTGTCACCTCAGACTTGTCACTTCATAAACAAGACAATAAAAACAAAGGATATAAAAGAGAAATGAGCTTCTCTGTTTGTTGACCGTGAGCTTTAAATGAACGTAGGCGGTTATAACAGCTCAGACATGCTTAAGAAATAAACACTTTCAACATCATGTCCTTATTTAATTAAACACAGGAGGAAAAGTCAATATTAGCATGTTTGCAACAAATGTGATCATTATGGCAAACTGTAAAAGGACCCTCAACATCTCCCCACCACAAGAAACCATCGTATACTAATTAGTATCCTTTACTGTTTGAGTACATTTTATTTTCACTATAATGTGTCATTATAAGGCGTACAGTGGTACCTCTACTTACAAAATTAATTGGTTCTGGAAGAAATTTCGTAAGTAGAAAATTTCGTAAGTAGAGACGCGTTTTCCATGCAAATGCCCTAATCCGTTCCAAGCCCCCCAAAATTCAGACATAAATGTTTTATAAAGCATAAAAATGCATCAAAACATGTAACAAACACTTGTTACGATTAGATTATTACACAATAAATGAGAGTTGTGCATCACGTAAAAAACAAAGAATAAAGAATAAAACTGATGGTCATTAACCTTTTAACTGCTGTCCTCATTGTTTTTTACCCTCTTTGGTTCATGCGCTCCTGCCTCACCATGAACAACAGAGTGAATTCCAGTCCTCCTTCTGAACTTCTCCAACCACCCACGCCATGCCTTAAACTCCTTAAACTTCCTTTAGTTTTAATCACGTGGTGATTGTAGATGTATTACGGCCATATTCTTTGGAGAGATCAACCAAACGCATCCCTTTTTCATGCTTTTCTATCATCTCTTGATTTGTTTGTACGGACAAAAAAACTCTTTTCTTCGTCTTTTCTTTTCCTCTTTTCTCCGTCACTTTCTTGGGGTCCATAGTGAATACTCTAAAAGTTAATATATTTACGTAAAACTATCAGAACACCTCATGGGTCGAGGGCCTATCTAGCTCCACACAAAGGTCACTCTTAGCCAATTGGATGCCAGGATGTTGGGTAATAGCCAATGGCAGAGCAGCTATAAGAATGTTGCGTTCAGGGACCTTTGGGAGCTGCAAGGATCAGCCCATACTGTATTTTTATCTTTCGTAACCGAAATTTCTTTCGTAAGTAGAGGTAATATTTTCCTGTTGAGGCGTTTCGTAAGTAGAACATTTCGTAAGTAGAGACATTCGTAAGTAGAGGTACCGCTGTACAGGGTGGTTCAATGCAGAACCAGGCATTATGGGTATGTTAACGGACAGGCTGTGTCAGGCCTGTGACGGCAGCACAGAGGTGTTTGTTCTGGGTGTCGATCTCTTCCCGACTCGACCTGCTTGATTTGAGTTGCGGTGACTTGTATTCCTGCTGGAGGTGGTGAAATGTGTGTGTCAGCTGGGACCACACACTCAGTTTGGGTATTCCGTGCAGGTTAGACAGATTGATTCCATCCCGCTCAGCTTTTGGCAGATTCTCAGACTGCATTGATTGTGACAAACAAATCCTTTTAGTTTGCAGAACTGGAAAGTTGATTCAGGTGCATCATTTAAATTCAACGGAGGGAGAGACTGCCATCTGGTCATATCTGCCAAGTTATATAATGACTTTTTTTTCTTATTAAGTTTTTAATCACTTTATGCAGTGTAATGTGCTGGCATTTAAAGATGAGAAGGATAACATCGCACTGAGATTGCTTATTTTAGAGTTATCTCTGGATTGTCCTTCATGACCTCAGCAGGGCAGTGAGTTTAACTCTAGTAGCACTCGTGCAACGTGCAACACTAGAGACGTGTTTCACTTAATGCTGCCTAAAGTGGCCTCATGTGTCTACATTATACTGAAAACATGGACTTCAACAGTCTCTTAAACATGAAGGACTGTTAAAGGAAACCACAATGAAGCAGTAAAGGAAACATACCGGTCAAATTATAAGTAGAGAAACTGTTTAGCAGATGTTCATGATGGAGTCAAATAGATGTAAGCTTCACTGAGAAACAGACAAAACAACAGTTTCACTCTTCCTCAAGACAACATTACACTTTAAACCGAATGGAGGGGAGCATCTAATCGATTTTCACACCATACATCCAGAATGGTGCTGCTGGAGTCGTCGCTGTGTGGAAGAGGGTGGATCAGTGTGAGTCCTGTTCTGTCGTCTCTGCACTGACTCCCTGCGGCCCAGAGGACTCATTTCAAAATCCTTCTTTTGGTTTATAAAACTTTACACGGTAAAGGGTCACAACATATTTCTGATTCTCTGGTATGTAATGAACCATCCGGACCTGTGACGTCTAATGGATCAGGTCTGCTTTGTGTAGCCGATCTTAAAACCAAATATGTTGAAGCAGCATTTATTTTTTTACTAAATCTTTGGAGCAAGCACCCAGATGACTACAGGAACAGTTCAGCTCTTTTAAGTTCTTAAAAGTAAAAAATTAAAACATTTCCTGTTTGCTCCTGCCTTCTTTTAAATAACATGTGTCAAACTCAAGGCCCCGAGGGCCAAATGTGGCCCGCCACATCATTTTATGCGGCCCACCTGAGAATTAATGGTGTGCTGTCACAAAAAAACTGCATTTCCCACAATGCAGTAACTCAGCAAATTTTAACTATGACAAAAAAAGTTCTAAAAGGATTAATGAAAGGATTTATGTTTTAACAGAGAAATAAGCAAACAATGTTTGTAACTTCAATAAATAATACATTGTTTAACATTGAGGAGTAGTTACATTTATTTTACATTACTTTGAGTTACATTTAGTTACATTTTTAAGTTACATCTGGCCCTTTGATGACAGCCATTCTGCTGATGTGGCCCTCAGTGAAAATGAGTTTGACAACCTTGTTTTAAATAAAGTAAATGAAACAACTGTAAAGACCTTTTGATCCTTTATTTGGGTTCACCACATATCCAACTGGTTGCTTCCGTTATAAACCTTGTGCATAACTGACAGAAGTGATTAAAAAAGCAAATGTCCAACCCGATCGCTCCAGGAGTTTGGAGAACCTGTGGGGTTTCTGTGAGATTCTTCTAGCAGACAAACATCCAGCGGTCACTGAGGTCACACATCTAGCATGGAGGTAAATAATAGAATTAATGAGAAGTGCCTTCCAGCTGGATGAGCTATCTCCAGGGTTTATTATTGTGCATGCTGACTTTATGGAAAAGCATACTGGGAAACCTGCTTGGGACAGTCCTTCATTTTAATCATCTTATTTAGCAGCTCTAAATATCAAAATGTTTCCTCTGGGGGTCAATCAAACAGGAAAATTATTATTAATCATTATTAATTCTATTATTGCTGTTACTGCTAATATATATTTTTGCTTCTATATACAGTATATATATATACACTGTATATTACTATTATTATTGCAATATAATAATGAAGTGTCTAAAAAGGCAAACAAACATGACCAACACTGTGGACACAATTTTCACAATTTTTCCAATTTGCACAATCACCTCTGTCATCAGTGAGTTGTGACCACTTACATTTCACTAAGTCGTCTCATATGACTGAATAACACACACATTATTTTGGTAGAGTCGGTAAAGACCTTTGTTACTTCCTGTTCCCTGTTCTGAATGATTCACACTGATGATTACTCCGCATCTTCATCCACAAACTTGTATTTAAATAGCTTCAGTAAATTATAATTGTAATTATAGGTTCATTTAATTTAAAACTAACTGCCTGGGACCCATCGGTGTGTGTTTCCACCTGGTGGGAGTGTGTTGTTTCAGCAGAGAAACAGGCTTGAACTAGACACACAATCCAGAGATCGGCATGATGGGTAAAATAAAGTCCAAAACCAGAACAGCAAATAAAAAATAATTCAAAAGAGGTCAGGATGAGAGGCAAAAATCTAGTGGGCGTAAACGTCACGTGGGTAATGGCTGGACCGCCGTGACAGAAACACAACTGTGAACCTGCCAGAGAGTAAATGGGAACCAGTCGGTATATTTTATATTTTTGCAGGGCTGATGGGAAAGTGTGAACGGGTGTGCAGGTTGGTGAGGTGAAGGGTAATGGTGGAAAACAGTGCCTTACTGCAGGGCAGGAGGGATTGGCAGAAACACAACCGTGTGATCGAGCGTTGTTTTGGCTGGGAAATAGTTCTACATGTTTCCTTTGTCTTGAAATTCTAATGAAATTTATGCAGTTTCAAAGCCAGGCTGTTTCCATGTTACGGTGGAACTAGTCCATCACTTCAGCCACCAGCTGCTAACCTGCTGCAGTACTTCTGCGTAATGCTTGAAGCAAAATACTCTTGTCAAACAGCTGCTAGGAGCTAAGTGCTTTCTTTTTCCAGACAGATTCAGATTAATGTTCTGACAACTTTATGGAAAAGATCCTGCAGAGATTGTTTGTTAAAGTTAGTGAGATCCCTTTTGTTCAAACAGTCAAAGCTACCAGACTCATTTGAAAAGAACACTTTAGCTCACAGAATATGGAACTTATTCAATTACATCTGATCCTGATTGGATGTTTGTTCCTTTAATTGTGTGCATTTAGTGGGGTTTTTTTTGCATTTTACAGAATCTATTTCCTTGTCTTTTCTTTGTATCCCCTGTTTCCATTCACGAAAACAAAGAGGAAATGAAACAGCTGAGGAGACAATGGTGGATTGAGTCAACATCAATTTAACAAGGGAAGAAACAACACAAAGGACATCAAGGAGGAGCTGCCTGAAAGAAACACCAATGAAGACAAAAGAGAGAAAAGAGCTTCAGAGAAGGGTGGATGAAAGACGATCAAGGAATTGAGGATGAGGTTCGGTTTCATTACATTTGGGACAAGACGGACATCTTTACTGTCAATATCTCCATAAATCAGTGACTGAAGTGATTTAGACAGAGAACACAACAGGTAAGACGAACGGCGTGTGTGTTTGGTTCAGGGCTGACAAAACAGAGACTAAAGAATTGATAACAATCATGAGAAAGTAAGGAAGAGTGTGAAAGTATATGGGGGGACATCTAAGAGAGAGAGATGATTTAATTTTTGAGTTTTAAAATCACGTTTATTCATAAAAAGCCAAGTTATAAGATAATCACGTTTGAAACAAAATCCAAAAGAGATTCATGCAAACAGGAATTCCCAAACAGTGGTAGGATTTTCAACAGCACTGTGTCTTTCTTGAACAAAGAAAACATCTAACTTTTTAACATTTATCAAAGTAAAAGCAGAGGCTCTTGTCTCCATGCTGCCTGCTCCATTTACATTCAAAGTACTTAAAACACTGTTTTTAAAAAAAAATTAAAATAAAAAAAAAGGAGACAAAATTCAAAACCCAACTAATCGTTCTCCACAATCACGCTTTTTACTTTTTTCATTAGTTTCTTCAATCTAAAAACCTCTTTGCTCATAAAAAACTGGTTGGTCACTTCCTTCTGGATTTTTTTTTTTTTATAAAAATGGACGCAACCTGAGCTATTTGTATCTCAGGTGGTTCTTCAGCAATTTTCTTTGCTTTTAGGAGCTATCTTTAATAATTCCTCGTCCATCACAACATCATCCTCTTCCTCCTTCTCCAGCTGAGACCCTACCATCCTGGCGGCTGTCTCTCTGGCCCCCCTCAATCTCCACCAAACCACTCTGTCCATCCTTTGTGCTGTTACCCGTATCCTGCGTGTTATTCTGTGGCTCCAGGTTGGTGGCAGATGACTGTTTAACCTTTGTTCTGTCACCCGTGACCTCTGGGTTGATCGCCACAGCCGCGTAAGAAGCTGCATCCACCGACTCCGCGGCAACCACAGCAGCCAGCGGCGAGAGAGAGAGACAGAGAGAGTGAGCACCACTGGGGTTACCACCCCTCCCATTAGCACAGACTTTCCCAGAATTCTGTCCATTCCAATTACCGTCACAGCAGGATGCATCCAAGTGTGAGACCTGGGTGATTCTGAGAGGACAAGGATTTCCTGTACTGCTGCACTCCCACAAAACACACACAAACACACAAACAGGTGATGTGACAATGTACGTAAAAACACGTGCATTTGAATACCCAGAACCAGTTTACCCAGCAAGAGACCCGCTTGTGTGTGACTGGATGTTTGACACACGCCAGCACGCTCCTCCGCTTCGCCCAGGAACCTTTCCTCCCAGTCGAGTTCATATTCAGGTTAGCTGACGAGTCCAGCTCGTCTCCCCGCGTCCTGCTTTGTCAAGCATGATGTGTTACTGAGGGACCTGGTCGAAAAAACAAAATAAAACGTTAAAAAAAAGGAGTCTTCTGTCAAACCAGTGGTGTGTTACTCATGAGCAACTGTCTTATGAATGATTTGTGTGTCCTTAATTATTGATGAGGATTCAGAGATCTGATGAGCTGCTCGGAGTCACTCGGCTGCTGGTTTGGATGGTTTCCAGCAGGCAGAAGGTGACTTTTCCAGTAAACGCACAAACATTTCCCCCCTCAGTGTGGCTTATGCATGAAGAGATCATAGTGTGTGTGTGTGTGTGTGTGTGTGTGTGTGTGTGTGTGTGTGTGTGTGTGTGTGTGTGTGTGTGTGTGTGTGTGTGTGTGTGTGTGTGTGTGTGTGTGTGTGTGTGTGTGTGTGTGTGTGTGTGTAAACCAACATCTCCAGGGTCTGGGATATAGCCCGGGGCAAACGGATCGTACCATTCTTCTAAATGTGATTAATTAAAAAGTTCTTTGCATTGAATTAGCATGAAGATGTGTGAGTTTGCGTTGAGATCATTATAACACGCTGTGCTTCAAACACTCTCCTTAAAGTCATCCAGCTGGTTTACATCATTACCTGTAGGTTTAAACTCTTTGGCCCACATACAGGAGCTCGATTCATAAATAAGGTAAGGAGCTTCTGTTCAATACTTCAGGGGGCTTTTATTATATTTGCAGACTTTGATCTTTTCCTCTACGACTCTGAAGGGTCTTTATTAGATCAATAGCTGTAACATGAGCTCCAGCGGATTCCCCTCAGCTGTTTGAATACGGGGTTGAGGCAAAGAAGGGCGGAATTAAAAGGGGGGTGCATGAAAGCAAGATGATTAAGAGAGAAAAAGGCAGGAGAAAGCAAAATCCTTAAGTTCCCGAACACAAGAAGAATGAAGGAGAGAGGTGACATGAGTGGAACAAATCACAAGGAGGGGAGGAAACAGAGATGTAGGGGAAACGCCGCGTCCCGTTTCTCTCCTTCACCCTCAGAGTAAACTGGGTCAGTCAGAGGCCATTCCTAAAGGTTTGGTATGTTGAGGAGAGGAGGAGGAAAAGATATAACGGATGGATGTCACATCAGTTATATCAGGCAGGAATGCAACATTAAGCTGCTGTGATTAAACATCACGTAGTGGTCTGCACCCCCAGATGAACTGGTGCCTCATCCAGGGTGAACCCCGCTGGGATCGGCTCCAGCATCAAGCCCTGACCCAGACTCAGACAAGCAATGAGAGAATTAATGATCATATCATCTTCAAGAAGAATGAATGAATGAATGAATGAATGGATGAATGAACAAACATACAAACAAATGAATGATAGGACGCAACAATTAATCAGTTTAAATTTAATGTGTAGTTTGTTCGCCTGTTGCTTTAGCAGATTTACTCCGTTCTATAAAAACTGTACAAGACATCAGATGAGAGCAGAATGAACTGGTGAACGGGTGGGAAAGAGTTGTGTGTGCAAATCACAGCCAACAGATCTAAAAAGCAGTAGTAGTAGTAGTAGTAGTAGTAGTAGTAGTAGTAGTAGTAATAGTATTGGTAGTAGTAGTAGTAGTAGGAGTAGTAGTAGTAGTAATAGTAGGGGTAGTAGTAGTAGTAATAGTAATAGTAGGAATAGTAGTAGTAGTAATAGTAGTAGTAGTAGTAGTAGTAATAGTAGTAGTAGTAATAGTAGTAGTAGTAGTAGTAGTAGTAGTAATAGTATTGGTAGTAGTAGTAGTAGTAGGAGTAGTAGTAGTAGTAGTAGTAGTAGTAATAGTATTGGTAGTAGTAGTAGTAGTAGTAGTAGGAGTAGTAGTAGTAGTAATAGTAGGAGTAGTAGTAGTAGTAATAGTAATAGTAGGAATAGTAGTAGTAGTAATAGTAGTAGTAGTAGTAGTAGTAGTAGTAGTAATAGTAGTAGTAGTAGTAGTAGTAGTAGTAGTAATAGTATTGGTAGTAGTAGTAGTAGTAGGAGTAGTAGTAGTAGTAGTAATAGTAGGAGTAGTAATAGTAGTAGTAGTAGTAGTAGTAATAGTAGGAGTAGTAGTAGTAGTAATAGTAGTAGTAGTAATAGTAGGATTAGTAGTAGTAATAGTAGTAGTAGTAGTAGTAGTAGTAGTAGTAGTAGTAGTAAATACAGTAGTAGTAGCAGTAAATACAGTATTAGTAGTAGTAATAAATACAGTAGTAGTAGTAATAAATACAGTATTAGTAGTAGTAATAAATACAGTAGTAGTAGTAGTAGTAAATACAGTAGTAGTAGTAGTAGTAGTAGTAAATACAGTAGTAGTAGTAGTAATAAATACAGTAGTAGTAGTAATAAATACAGTAGTAGTAGTAGTAGTAAATACAGTAGTAGTAGTAATAAATACAGTCGTAGTAGTAGTAGTAGTAGTAGTAATAAATACAGTAGTAGTAGTAATAAATACAGTAGTAGTAGCAGTAAATACAGTATTAGTAGTAGTAATAAATACAGTAGTAGTAGTAATAAATACAGTAGTAGTAGTAATAAATACAGTAGTAGTAGTAGTAGCAGTAAATACAGTATTAGTAGTAGTAATAAATACAGTAGTAGTAGTAGTAAATACCGTATTAGTAGTAGTAATAAATACAGTAGTAGTAGTAGTAAATACCATATTAGTAGTAGTAATAAATACAGTAGTAGTAGTAATAAATACAGTAGTAGTAGTGGCAGTAAATACAGTATTAGTAGTAGTAATAAATACAGTAGTAGTAGTAGTAAATACCGTATTAGTAGTAGTAATAAATACAGTAGTAGTAGTAATAAATACAGTAGTAGTAGTAATAAATACAGTAGTAGTAGTAATAAATACAGTCGACCATTTAACCACGAATGAACTCAAGCTGTCTCCAGACTGGGGAGACCACATGATGACATCATGATCATCATCAGAAGGTTTTCCCACACGACTCTGAGGCTGGTCGATCAGATCTGGACTTTCTCTGCCCCTCATTTGATTCCTGGTTGTAATTAAAGCAGAGACACAGACCGGCAGAGAGAGAATCCTGAAGACCGTACAGACAAAGAGAAAGACTTTTTAATTTGTTCGGGGAGGCTGCAGAGAAGCAGAGAGAAACGGAGAGACAACATATTTCTCCAGGAGGAAACATCTCGGGGCACAGCTGCTCTGCTAGATTAGCCGGTGCTGGAGCTTCAGCGCAGCAGCAGGCCTGGAGTCAGCCAAGTAAAACTGGTCCCGCAGCCCGACTTCCTGCCCCCAACGAATAAAAACTCATGATGGAACTCTATCGAGCTCCTAGTGGGAACATTCATTTTCATTAGTGGAGATTTGTCTGTCCCCACATGCTCTGATGCCGCATTGCAGAGGTGTGCTCAGGTACGGCGTCTCAGGAGGAGACAGACGAGGGAAGAGAGAGAGACGAGAGGACAGTCTCATCCCTCAGTAAGAATTTACTCTGTTTGGTATCACACATGTGATATTCATCTTAATCACACTACAGAAAAGCATAATTCCATTTTTTTTGGGGGGGGGGGGGCGTCAGGCAGATGGTGCCTTTGTGGAGGAGATTAATTATCATGCTGAACGGCATTAATAAAAGCAAACATTTGAAGGGGGAAATGTGATTTGCCCCACGTGCAGGGCCGGTGTAAATAGGGGTGAGTCGGGGCCAGAGGAGGCAGATAGCCCACGGGTGGATCATAATTTATTCTCTCTGTAGTGCCTGTTGAGCGTGAAGCCGGCAAAGCAGAATGACTAATGGGCGTTCAACCACCTGGCAGTGAACCCTGGATCACGGCACGCAGCGGGCCGAAGAGCCTGAGGAGGCTTTCACTTGTTTTCCTCCATGAGGAGCGTCAATCTACTTATTTTTCCTTTTTGAAGTTTTCAGACGTGTCATCTTTAGATCTCTGCAGGATTCTGAGTGTCTGAGCGTTTGACTGCTGGATGGAGCTTTATATCACTTTAATCAATGTATTTATCACACTATTAGGGAGAACTGTGTTGATAAGACTATAATTATGTAAAATATACACTTAATGTACACTTAATGTACAGGATACACACACAAATAAATGCAGGCCGTCCTCAGCTACAAACAGAGACACGAACAAACGTGTCCAACTATGGAACTGCATGTATGTATTTTAATTATTGTGTTTTCATGCTTATTTTTTGTACAGTAACACGATATTACATACTTTTAATTGTTATCTAGTGATTTTAAGAGCCCAATATTTGTGACAGACGTGAAGTTGAGTAAAATGATTACTATTTTTCAATTTTCTTTTTAAAACCAATGTGCAAAGGGGAATGACTTCATTTGAAACAAGCTCTACCTCTATTTAATTTTATTACGTGTGGTTTTTATATCCTGTTATTGTTTCTGGTAAGTCTGAGGGAATAGTACTTATAGCACAGTATTTAGAGTAGTAATGAATTTAAATGACTTCAAATGATGGTTATAGATTGATTTTTAATAAATAAGGACTTACAAACAAGTCAGCTTATGAACAATTAAGAGATTAAGACAGACCTGATGTGCTTTGTATGTATTTTCGGGGGCGTAAAACCACCCGTTTCTTGTGCTTTATTGTACAAAATAAAGGCAGACATTTTAATCTGCATAATCATAAAAAACAAAATAAAGTTCTTTGATTATTTTTACTTTCAATGATCAGAAAATAGAAAAAAAAAATGGGGGAAAAAAGCCTTTAAAGCTTCTTACATGTTTTGCTGTGCAGATCTTTGAGAGTCAAATTGAAGCATGTTGAAAGATGAGAGATCAGTGTCCCAATATCAAACCAATAATTGAAAATGAACGTACGGAAACACAGACTTCAGTCTCACACTCACACACCAGTGATATCAGGAAGCAGAGCACGAGTGCTCACCATGTTGTCATGCCAGACGCACTCCCCTCAGCAGGATGGGGGGGGTGGGTAATTTTCCTGAAATCTGTAACATATCAGGGAAATGAAGGAAGAGGAGCAGCACCTGAGCAACACCCTGCAGCCATCCCATAGCCATCACTTCAGAGATGAGTGCTCTTAGGAAAACACCACATTCCCATCAGGCCATATGGATAGACAGAAAACAATCTGCAGTCTATTACTGGGCGGTTACCAAAAGGATATATATGCCAAACAGTGAGCAGAAGATCTTTCATTGCAGCAGTATAACAGCACATTAAGAGTGTCTGTTTCTGACAGGAAGCACAGGAAACTCAGTTCTCCCAAAAGTATAATCTCCAACTGGAGGAAGTTTACACGGCTGTTCCAGGGGAAAGTCACATTTTACCTAAGTAGAAGTAGAAAAGTGTCATCAAAGTACTCATAATACCAAAAATTAAAGTCAAAAACCTATTTTTTTAATATAACATTTTAAAAGAGAATTATATATACTACTATACTACTATTACTATACTTATTATTCAAAATACTTCACTTTATTACAAGTACAGGTAATCCCCAACCTATGAACACAATTGGTTTTAAGAGTTTGTTCATAATCTGACTTGTTCTTCATTATTTATTAAATTTCAATCTATAGTCACCATCTGAGGTCATGTAAATATCATCACTACTCTAAATACCAAAATACTATTCCATAACACTCACCAGAAAAAATTTACTGGCCATAAAAACAACATACAGTATATTAAAATAAAATACAGGTACAGGTCTTTTTAAGTTGTTCTCGATTATGTCAGTTTAAAAAAAAAAGTACACAGAAAAATTTAAATAAATTTTACATCATTTTACTGGACTTCTTAATACAGATATAATACTGCGGGACAGTAGTGGATATGGCGGTGCGCGTTTGTTTGTATCTACAAATGTTCGTAAGTCGAAAATTCGTAAGTTGAGGATTGCCTGTAATAAAGTATAGAACCTGTTGTATCAAGTAATCCAATAATTGTTATTATAATATTATTTTTAAAAATATATTACTAACAATCAAATATGATGCTGTGTGTATGGCTGAGAGTTTGATCCCGTCTATTTCCACTGCTGTGCCCACTTTAAAGACTCTGTTTACCTTTTTCAAGGATAGACGCCCATCAAAATGGGACAGAAGATGCTTTGCCTCATTTGAATCATTTATCTTGCATATTGTTCCATTTTACAGTTGAGGAGTACACATTCTTTCACAGCAGATTGGAACTAATGATCAGTTTCAAACGGGCAATTTGGGACCGAGTTCATGATAGCATCTCTTTGACAGCATGGTTAATCAAAGATGGAGAAAGACGTGTTTTCCTCAGTCAGTCATGGGACTAACAAACCTGTGAGACCTTTTAAATATCACTGATTATTTGGAAGGTCCCGTGTGTTAACAGACCTGCTTGTGAAAAAAAAAATTATTAGATGCTTTGTCTGCCTAACAGAGGCATAAATAGCCCAACAGTACAGGTTCATATTAAAAGAGGAAGGCAGTCCTTGAAGCTGATGGGGTAGGAGGTCGTAGGTCGTGATGATGACCTTTCAGTGTGATGCTGGTGATTGCTGATGTTGCAGAAAAGATGACAGGACTTTTTGATTACATGAGCTTCACCTGTTGAATTTGTCTCTGATTGCTTCAAAGAATACGTCTCAGATTGAAACCTCACTTCGGTTTGGTTTGATTGGTTTCTCGTGTGGAGGATGAGGTGGCAGGTCAGTGTCCCCACCCCCACCCCCACCCGGCGCCTTTTGTGGCGATCAAAAGGAAGTGATTGCAGCAACATAACACAAGCTAACTAAAATCAGCTAGAAGAGCCAATCAGATCCTTCTTCAGGCGTCTTTAATATTCACCGACTGAACTGCATTGTTTGAATCAGAAATCCACCGATTCGCAGATGATCCATTGTTTTTTATCACGTGTTTATTTCAAATGATTAATGTGCTTTACAATTAATGCAGTGTAGCACACAGCGTTCTTTATGAGACTGGATATATTTACACATGAAATATAGATTTTTTTTGTATATGCAATGAATAAAGAAGGACACTCAGAGAACCCATATTATAATGTAACCACAGTCTAAAGGACTAGTGTGGATGTTTCTAAAAGCATGACAGCTCAGTCAAAATGTGAAATGTGCATAAATTAGAGGTCAGTTTGACCTCTAACTCATCACCATGTGTTTATCATGTCTTCCTGTTTATCATTTGGTGCTGTTTTGGGATATTTCTGAGCGTCAGACTTTTGGGAGGGGGCTGGTCGCCTCCAGCCAGTAACGGTTTGCAGAGTGTGAGGTCAGAGTAAGGTCTGACACACAGCCGCCATCTGGCTCTGCGTTGTGTGTTCCTGAAGGTTTCTGCTGTGTGTTTTGGAATGATTTTTTCTTCCTCAGTTGCTTTAATGTTTTCCGTTTCCTCTCTTGTTGTCTCCACCTCAGATACTGTTTTAATGGGGAAAGGATGCAACCTGTAATGAGTTCTGCTCCTTCTACAAAACCAAATATCAATCAATCAATCAATCAATCAACTTTTATTTATATAGCGCTGAATCATATCTGAAGACATTTCAAAGTGCTTTACAGATAGAAAGCCAACAATGCCCTCCAGAGCAAGCATAAGCGACGGTGGTGGGGAAAAACTCCCTCATTGAGGAAGAAACTCCGGGCAGGACCCAGGCTTTGGAGGGCGGTCATCCGCCTTGACTTAATATGATTGGTTGTTGTTTTTTTTCCAGTGATTTTAATCGACTCGAGAGTTTGATGGGCTCGTTTTCGTCCTCCTTCTGGTTTTTATGAAGCTTTCTTCTCTTAAAATCTCATTGGCTGCATTAGTTTAAGGTCTTCAGGGTTCCTTATGATCATTTACACCTTATTAATGTTGACAAGTCAACATTTTATCACAGCTTAATTAAGTTCCACGCTGACTGCTGACTAGAAGTCAAGGGTTAAAGTAAGTTTACTGAAGGAAAGGGAAACAATGAACCAATAGCAAATATCACTAAAAGTCTTAAGCATGACAACAGATTTATTAACAATCAAACAGATAATAGAAATGACGTGAAGGATGAACTAAATCTGTAATAATCATCGTTAAATGATGTTTGTCTGTTAACCCACAGAGACAGACAAAAAGGGACTTGAAAGTTTATTGATATTTGCTTTTTACAAAGAAAATCTTATCGTGTCTTAAGAGTTAAATTTGAACACTTGAACCTGGAGAGTCCGTCTTCTTTCCTGTCTTCACGTCACGTCTTTCAGCCGACGCCATCCTCCGGTCCTCATTGATTAACTCGTCAGCCTGACCAGCTGTGTTTTGCCAGAGATAATGTTTTAATTAACGGACTTCAATATCTAATTAAGATTAGATGTAGATGCTTTATAGAGGTCATTTAAATGAAGGCAGACAGGTTGTCAAGGGAAGGTCTGGCCTGATGATGGGATCAATATTCCGCTGCTGGGGAGTACCTGCATGGAGTCCAGAGGAACTTTGAAGGGAACATTCAACAGCTGTTAGAGACAGGCCTCTAAATCAGGGTGAGTAAACACAAACCACGGCTCTTTTAATAATGTTTGAAGGCATTTCTGCTCCCGTCGACAGATACTTTCTTTGTTTTACCTTGTTAGAATGTGGACCTCAAAGTACAGTAACTATGTGGACAGTTACCCCTTTTTTTTTTTTTTAATTTAACAATTAAAAAAAATTGTACTCTGTCTTTGTGAGACGTCAAATTCCCCCGTGTACACCAGTCCTTGCAGCTTTTTTGCTGTTCTTGGAGATTCACAGGTAATGGGCTGGAAAATATGTGATCTGGGGGTGGCAACAGTGCAGCAGCAGTGTATATATTAACATCTAAACAGTTTCTTCTCTGGAGAGAATGAATTAGCTCAGTGACTCACATGATGGTCTGGTTACTCAGGTTTAAAATATTTAAAATGTTAAGACTTTGCTTTGGGTGTCTTGTAGCTGGAAAATCAGTTTTTCTTCATGTTTGTCATCGAAAATCTGATGATTACATTTATGTGGCGGCTGTGGATCAGTGGTAGAGTGGTTGTCCAGTCACACCAGTGACCATTAGATGGTCACCAGTTTGATCACAATAATGGCTGTAATCAAAGGGCCAGATGTAACTGATAAATGTAACTAAATGTCACTCATTGTAATGTAAAATAAATGTAACTACTCCTTAATGTTAAATAACCATGAATTAATTACTTATTCAAGTGACAAACATTACAGTTAAGCAGAAAAAATAAAGATTTTTGTTGCTCTCTTTTAACATTAATCTTTTAAATTTGTCAGGTTATTAAACCCACAGAACTCCATCAATCAAGGATCAAACTATCAATGAATAAAGAAAAATAACATCAAACACAAGTTAGGACATTAACATTGTTCAAAATGGTTTTTATTGGTGTTAAAATGGGCTTAATTACTGATTTGGGGAAATGTAGTTTTTCGTCAAAACACACTTCAGACACTCTTATGCTCTTGTGGGCCACATAAATGATGTGGTGGGCCACATTTGGCCCCCGGGCCTTGACTTTGACACATGTGTTCTAAACAATAAAACCAGGTATTGATAGAAAAGACACCCTATTAGATTTTTTTTTTTTTTTTTAATAAAAACTACTACAAATAAATGAAGTGCACCCAAGGACGTCATCATTTTTACCTCTGAGGAGGTCTGTATAGAAAACATGTGATGGTCACACCTTTGGAAAAAATATGACCATCCTGTTCTGCAACAACCTTGTCTAATAATGCACATTTTGTTCTGAAAATAAGTTTTAACTGAACCCAAAAGACGGGTTCATTAAAATCTGGGCCAACATTACAAATGCATATCAGGGATGAAAGGGCATCGGCTGGCATGTTCTATCCTTTCAGCCTAATGAGTGGTCAGACCTCTGTCAGGTGACTTTAATTCATCACCACATGACTTCCTGTCTCTTTTTCCCCTCTTTTAACTTCACTTTTTCTTTCTCTGCTGGGGTGTCCTTCATGGCTCCTCTGGCCCGTCTGGCTGCAGTCGCACCCCAACACTCTAATTAAAGAAATGTTTAAATACCTTTACTAATCCATAGACCATTGTAGTGCATTAAGACTCACATCATTGATTAGCCAGGCTGATTCAAAGGATCGCGAAAAGGCAAACTCATTAGAGGAGATTTGAAAGATGCCCTGTGTTGATAGCTAGAGAAGAGAATTTACCCTTTTGAATGCCTGACTGGAAATAAAATTACACGTAATTACTGGGAAATTAAGTAAACTATATAAACAGTTCATCAAGCAAAACATGCAGGCAATTTATTTGTAAAGCATGTGGCTTTAGAGAAGGCATTCTTATTTCTTTATTTGATCCACAATCTCTTTCAACTAGAGAATATATAATCAGTGATCAATACACAGAAGTGTCACGTAGTTCATCAGAATTTCGAATTCTCCCTGCTTTGTTTTTAAAAAAGTGTTTCCCACAATTCTGTGAAACAGAGGAGGAGACACACTTTCAACGAGGAAGATTTTACAAGACAGAGATTTGGTGTTAAAGGAGTGGAGTGTGTGACTGAAGTGCATTCTGGGAGAGATGAGTCAGATGAGGAGGGTGTAGATTAAACGATGAAGCATCTAATGTTCCTCTCAGGAAGTCATGCCCATCATGAACGTAGAGTTATACTGAGTCTTGAATTGCTCAGACATTCATCAATCTATTAAAAATATTTCAATCCAGACTCTTTAAGTTCAAATTCAACATAATACTACTGAATTAAATGTATAGAAATTAATGTATATGAAACAAAAAAAAGACAGTTAATTGTTTTTTCCAGTAAAATCTATGATTAGCAGGTGGATTTTTTCATCTACCTGTCACACACACACACACACACACACACACACGCACACACACTCCAATGAACCATGCAGACGTTGGTAACTATCCTCTACCGTCAACATGAGTTCACATCCATGTAACACTGGACTCAAATAACTGATTAATAATTGTAAAAAAAAAAAAAAAATGTAACATTCCAAGCAGCAAAATCCCAAAATCTGTTTAATTTTTTTCAACATTTCACTCTGGTAGATATTTAATCATGAAGGAATTCAATTTCAATCCCACCCCAACGGCGTTTTGTGAATGTTGTTATTTTTGACAAATCCCAGTAACTGGTGGATGACTGTACTGATAGCCTTATTTATAATAGATGATGGAAAAAAATGTCATGTCTGACATGAAAAAATGCATTTCAGAAATAAGACAGTCAGATTTTAAAAAATAAATCAAGAGAGAAAAATTACAAAGACTTTAATCAGGATAAAACTTATTGTGAACAGAGGGTATAGAATTCATTTTGCTCAGCCTGCAGGAAGTTGATCATCGAGGGAAGGAGTCTGACAAATCAGGTGCTTCCAGTGTGAAGAAGACTTCATCTTGATTCTTTACACTGGTGCTGATGAAGATGATGATGATGGCGGCGGTGATTAAGACAACTCAATTCTCTCAACTCTTCATCACAGCGATAGACTACTATTGCTGTGAAACACACAGAAAGAGAGACGACACTGCCTCCAACAAAGAGAGAGGAATAAAATATCCCGGTCTTCCTTTCCTCTGCACATCCTCTGATCTGCAGGATCTGGTTCCAGCTTTGTATTAAGTCAACAAATTCTCCCTAAACCTTTGTTCAAACAGCACCAAACGTTCTGAACTCCAGGGCTCAGTTTTATCCTTTTTCCCTTCTTATTTTTCACACACCGCTCACTTCACCTCTTTCTTTTTCTTTGACCTCCCCTTAAATCTCTGTCTTCCACCTATACCATATCGTAAAAGAGTCTTTTGTACAGCCCTGATGGAAAGACTACTATCAAACAAAGACTGCCCACACCGTGAAACAGCAACAACAAATTGAATCTTTTGTGGGCGGTCAGAAAGCGCTCCTCCATCACCTGCAGACCCGGAGCAGGGAGGAAGAGAAGCAGCAAACAATACGAGTCCAGTCAGGTTTATGCATCAGAACCACAACGGATTCCAAGAGAAAGTTGTTCTTGCATCCATCCGTAGATTTGTAGCTGAACATCAGGAACTCTTGGATCCTGATTATTATTAATCAGGATCCAAGATTATTATTTTTCGTTGTTATTAACCTTTAATATTGCAGTTTTCTTTGCTTTAGGCACAATAAATACCTTATAAGGTTCAGAAAAGACATCTTGCATATCTCAAAATAAATATGTAAATTTAGGCAATTAGCTCATGTGCCATAACATAAAGTCTGCGATATCATTATCCATATATCCAATTTTTTGTAGGCAAGACGACTGTAATCGTCTCATCTTCGACCACTTTTACCACCTTGCAGGTTGTTGTTGGAGTCTATCCCAGTTGGATACGGTTGATTTGTCCCAGATGCATCACCAGTGCATCAAAGGGCCATAATGTAGTCATACTTTAAGTTATTTAAATAGGATTAGTTCAAAATATTAATATTTAGTGAGATACAGGAAGTTCATTGAACCATCTCATTCTCCATCCAGCTGGGAGTCACCTCCTTCTCATTGGGCCCAGAGACATGGTTCCTTTAACACAGGTACAACACGCACACCTGAACACGGTGTTCAATGTCAGTTCTCTCTTAAACGCTCACATAGGTGCATTATGAACAGATGCCATAATGCTGCTCTTGCATGTTATAATGCATGTCTACATAATGTGAAGGGAATATGTGCGTAAAGGAGAGTGCCTGCGTTCGTGTACTTGACTGTGCACAGCGTCACTATCTGGTTAGACACAGGTATCCAGCTGATGTCTGCATGTTCGCTGATGAGGTTAATGTTTATGTTACTTTTACAGAAATGATTAATCTGTAGTGCAATATTGGAGATGAATAGATTTTAAGGACAGATGACGTTCTTTCTAGGGAAAGAATAAAGAAATACAGATTAAACGGTGTGTTGCTCTATGACACAACCTCACAAAACAAGATGATCGGAATCAACTCGTCTACAGCTTCTTATCCTAGTTTTAAACCAGTGAGGAATATAATTTACAAACCAAGAACTTCCTTCTGCGGCTCCAAAGGTTAAAGTTATCGATTTGGCCAAACAAGCTGCCAAACGTAAAGATTTGATATTAACTGACGTTCAGTTGATGAAACTCTGGACTGTGCAGCAGCAGAACTCCGAGGTGTCGGTTCTAACAGCAGGTAAGATGAGTGATCGCTTCTGGCTTTGCAGCTCGGGCGATAATGACCCTCCACACCCCCCTGGTCTCCAGCTGCCTTCCACACCAATGTCACGCGTCTGCTGCTGAACGGATAAATTGGTCCCGTAGAGAGATGGCGAGAGCGAGAGAGGATGGATGGACAGCTTCACCCGTTTATTCTAGGGGTCACCAGAGCCGGCGCTGACCGAACGCAGCCCACACGGTGAGAAGTGGAGAAATAGCGAGACAGCGGAGGGAAGGTGTGTGTGTGTGTGTGTGTGTGTGTGTGTGTGTGTGTGTGTGTGCGTTACAGCAAAGAGGTGGAGATGAGGCGAGAGTGAGAGAGCAAAAAGAAGACGAGTCTGAGAAAGTGTGAGAGAGGAAGTGAGAGGGTGATCAAACCGGAAAATTAATGAGCGACTTTGGCGTAGTGTGTGTGTGTGTGTGTGTGTGTGTGTGTGTGTGTGTGTGTGTGTAGGGGAGGAAACAAGAACGAAAGGGGTGAGAATGAGCTGACGGTAAAGGTCAGTGTGTGGATCGAGTCAGGCGGAGAATTTATGAGAGCATTTAAGACTCATCTGGATTCATATGACTTCTGACGATGGCGTAGGTCACACGTGTCAAACTCACGGCCCGGGGGCCAAATGTGGCCCCCCACATTATTTTATGTGGCCCGCGGGAGCATGAAAGGTCAAAGTGTCTAAAAAGAAATCGGTCAAAAGTGTGATTTGAACAAAAAAACAAATTTCCTACAAAGCAGTAATTAATCCCATTTAAACAAAAAGGTTTTGAACAAAGTTAATGTCCTAACATGTGTTTGACGTTATTTTTCTTTATTCACTTGCATAATTTGATCCTTGATTGATGGAGTTCTGTTGGTTTAATAACCTGACAAATTAATTTGTAATAGAGCAACAAGCATTTTTTTGTATGATTGTAAGGTTTTTAACTTGAATAAGTAGTAAATTCAGAGTTATTTAGAATTAAGGAGTAATTACATACATGTTGCATTACATTCATTACATTTAGTTACATTTATTAGTTACATCTGG